>JAUJYV010003405.1:0-10065 GCA_033995625.1 Ophyiulus pilosus | reverse complement strand
ATTATGTACTGTACATGTTTTATGCATTATGTACTGTACATGTTTTATGCATTATGTACTGTACATGTTTTATGCATGATATATTGTTCATCTTTTATACATTATTAAACTGTATATGGTTTATACATTATATACTGCACATGCTTCATGCATGATATATAGATACTGTACTTTTTTATACATTAAATAATACACACGTATGTTTTATATATGAAATACTAAACATGTTTCATACATGATATACTGTACATGACTTATATACATGTACATTATATAATTTAAATAGTTTATTTTGATAGAATATACAATGTATATTCAGCTTCTGGTACTGTATTGCATTTTATATTCTTGACTTAGACTAATTTTGACTTTTTCGGATTAACGAGGTTCTACCATACACAATTATCAAAAATTTGAAGCTATCGACAATAATGTTAAATGTTATTATAAATTAAGTTTGTAAGGATGACATAAAAAAAAAACTTTACTTAACGAAAATTTAAACTTGGCATAATTGGACCATCAGTTTAATGGACCCAGAGTGTTAGAGTCCTGATTAGCAGGAATCCATTATCTGATATCCTATGTACATGATAAAATTAACAATGGTCATGGTGATGGATACAGTCAAGTCCCCACATGTTCGATGAATTATTCAGTAACCACAAAGCGCGTGATTCATGTTTATTTCCAAAATCCAACCAAACGCGTCAGCCTTGAAACAGCAAAACAGCGTTGTTGGCAGTGATTGCCCTAATTCAGGGGCATTGAACATCGTCTCGACAAACTGGCATTTCTCCAAAGAGATCAGGGTTACAATTAAGCGAATAATTTAAGGTTGGTCTACATGATACGATGCGAGAACGAAGAAGTAAAAAAGTCAGTTCCCAGGGATAATGATACAAATTAAGCTACTGAAACAGGCCAATTTCAAAATAGAAATGTAAGCAAATCGGAGAAGAAAACCTTGTTCGGCATAATTCTCAACTATATTAACTTGACTGAGGATACAATCATGAGACGTTTCATATAAAAGCCGTCAGTCTAAATTGCATGTTTCTTATCGTAAATGTTTCTAAATTAACATGTCTCTCACGTCACTCCCCCCAAATAAAACCAATAAGTCTGGCGTAATTGTACCAACATCATAATCATAAAAAATAACTATTTTGAAAGTTTGTTAATGAAGGTTTTCGTGATGGTTTTTAAAAAATAATTAATCTTGTAAATAAGCGGTTTCAAAATTACTGAAATTTGAACTTTAAAAAGATACACATTTTTAAAAAAGTAATTCGAATTTTTTATAAAAATCTCTTTTAATAATCTCGCAGTTTAAGATATGGAAAGTTCCTTAATTTTTGGGAAATTTGAAGGAAATCTCTTGTTCCTCCAGTTTACTGGATATTTCTTCAAATTTCATTGTACTAATCCTGCAAAAAAAACATTTTTAAACTTTTAGGTTCTTACCCCAGGTAAGTAACCCCAGCTGGTGAAGCTGTTTGGGGTCATTCAAAAATATAGTTCCCAAAAACCAATAACCAAATTGGAGACCATATCGGTTTTGGACAGTTGGGGACGTCTTTTTTGAAAGGCCCCAAAACAGCGCTTCCGGCTGGTGTGTTTGGAACGTACTGTCCAAATATATTTATGTTTCCAGCCAAGCTTAAACAATTACTAGGTAAACCCAAGCGACGTGATTGGACCATGGATATCGATCCAAATACCTGCAGGAATTTGAGTTGCAACATTTATAATATACATGTAGGTCTCAAGATACATTGTATTAGCGCCTGCTGTATCATGTTGTAAACACGATAGGGATGAACGACCGCATCATCATCATCCCTTTTTGTTTTCAAATTTCTAAAATACAAAAAATGCTCTAATCGATAGGTGACCTATGACACGTACACTGCCCTCATTTCAAGAAGCGCCGAAAAATCATGATGCCGAACTCACCATCTCAAGACTAAAAATTCTGAGTTCCCGATCAACAAAGATAAAATGGCGCGTGGGCGCCATGATTGATTAGTTCTAATGGTATATACCCAACATCATGGTCACTTCTCTCTCCCAATGGGATCACTGAACGCCCATCCCACTCCCAAAGCATGGGCAATATGTTAGAGTTCCTGCAAAGCATGCAGCCACCTGTAGGCCTAAACCAGAGCTGCTTGGGTTTCAATCTCCACTAAATCCTCGCCAGGGCGCCCCCTGCTGGCCGATCCCGTTCTAATCGATGCAAATGACAAAAGCCTTGTTCGTCGCGAGCCATTAATCTAGCTCCAGAGATACACACCCTCTCGTCGATCCACGGATATTTATCGCCTTGCGCAGGGTCTTAGGACGACTATTACCCGTAATGGCTTCTGGTGCGCTCTTGTAATTGCTATACTGAGAATAGGTGGAACTACACACCGTTCCGAACCCTCCTTAATATGCCCGGAATAAGAGCGAAGACAACAGGAGCGCATTAAAAGAAGGGGATAAAAAAAAAGAGGGGGTTTAGCGGGAATGTGCAGCAGCACCGCGGGAAGGGGATTAGCAAAAATAAGATTGCTTAACCGGATGGTGGATTTCTGGAAAAACTAGCTCTACAAGTCGATGAGGTGCTTAAATGTGACTAGACCTTTACTGCTGTTGTTCCATTCTATGAAAATGATGAGGTCCAACTCTTTGTTCAAACACATTGACCAAATTCTTGACTGCTCTAAATTAATAATGGATCAAAATCTCCAGACAAAAAACGAGTGTAGAACCACAGGTTGACGCCCTTTAAAAATACCATTAAATTTCCAATTCTAAATAAAACAAGTTTTCTTTGAATTCCAAATCACGTGATCAGGCTCCTCAAATAGAACAACTTAATGAGACCAGTCAATTGGAGGAAGAAAAATGAATGTATACGATCCCGTAGACGTATCGTGTGAACGCACAGATAGAAAAGCATGTGCCGCTAAAAAAACCTCGTGCGGCATAACAGCTGATACGGCCTCATGTGAACGGAGCGTTAGTGTACTTTGAAAACGAATTGTATGCATAATACCTTTATTTGGATTTGGACAAACCATTGCGTACTTTAAAACACCTGTAAAAATGTAAAGACCTGGGCTGCCTGGGCTGCCAAAAAAAAAAAACATTATTTCTTAGTGTATACTGTATATCCGGTTCTTTCCTGCGATTATAGCTGGTAGCCAGCAGCCAGCAGCCAGAGACATATGAAAAGGACAGTACCAAAATTCCTTCAAAAATTGACCATCACACCACTACCATCACTGGGATGGAATGGACACCATACCATGTATGGACCACTTTTGAAAAAAATGGATATTTACGAAATGTTACATATATAGACATCACACAGTACTACCCAAAATATCAGACCAATGGACCACGTTTGGCTTTAAGAACATGATTTATGTCCTTGACTGAGGCCAAACATAATGGTCATTTCTCCGATTGACCATTCAAGTATTTGGTTCTTGAACTAGTTTCTTACTAGAATTAAGCTAGGAATACATCTCAAATCCACCGCTTGGAGCTCGATTTGCCCAATTAGCTCTTGTACAGTTTGTGCATTCTCATTTTGGCCATATGAGGACGTCGAACAACGCTGTCATTACTCTCAACTCGTTTGGCATTATACGCATATTAAGCGGGATTAGGGAGAAGGGCAAGATGAGAGCAATGGGCATTTTTCCACCCCCAGCAGCAGGAGCAGCAACTGACAAGTGGACAGAGGCCACTTCCTGCTATCTCGTTTTCGCTCGATGGCCCTTTTTAACGACCTCACAAAAGAGAGAGCATCTCGTAATATAGCGATCATTTCAAGCTTGCGCGAATACATTTTTGGAATAATAACAAGCTGATTTATAAGCCTACTAATGGCCACGTGAAGTGGCAAATGGCATGAATATTGCGCGTTACCAAAACAGCCAATTTTGCAGAAATGAAAATGCAATTGCGTAAGGAAATGCGGAGACCATAAACGCGGTTAAAAGAGCATCTACAAGCCGAGACCTGATGTTAATTTCCAAATATGGTAGTGCCAGTGTGTTGACCAAACACACGAGAAGAACTACGAAGGCCTCCAAATTAGGCATCTAGTACTTTCAAATCCTGTTTATTCTCCAATTCCTCACAGCTAGAAAACGGGTGCTATTTGTGGAATATATTGGCATTCATACTGGAATATACTGCACAGATATATTGAAAATAACATAAATTCTGTTATATACAGTAGGTTATTTTGGTAAAACTGTATCTGAAAAGGCACGGTTAAAAGGGATAGTAAGGCACTACGAGTCTCAGCTTGTCTCACCTGGGTTTAGGATTTTATGGAGTGTTAATGTAGAGGGGGAGATTTTGAGGGAGGCTGTTATGTTAGGGTCAGAAAAAAAGAGTAGGAAGTATTGATGATAGATAGGAAGATGGAGGGATTTTCCCTTGATGACTAAAATTTGGGTATTGTTGCAAGAGGTTGTGCCAATCAGAGGAAATGTACATCTCATAATAGACAGGGATGCTCATGTGCAAGATAAACCTCTATAGCATTAAGGGCATGATTAAGTTTAAGTAGGATTGAGAAACGATTCTAGTTATGACTAAATAATTGATACCAATTAGCATTGGTGCCCATTTAGATTGGAAATATTTACAATGGTATTGTCCCACTTCGCCCTACCGTTTAGTTTGGTTAAGTTAGGTTATATTTTGAAAAAAAGTAAATTAAAATAACATTATAATTTATATAATTATAATACTGTGGAATGTTGTGGAATGGGATATACATACTAGAGAGTTTGAGCAAGCCAACGTTAACGAAACGATAACGGTAACGATAATGTCAAGGAATGTCATGGACTAACCCTATGCGAAGCATGGAATTCCAATGCCATTCTGGGCCGCCCGCGCTTTTTCTCATTATCGTTTCGTTAACGTTGGCTGGCTCAAACTCTCTAATAGCAGTCGGCGAAATAGGTGTCGGCAAAGTGGGTTTAACTGATTTGTTATACAATTTGTTAATTTCCTCAGCATTTTCAATAATTAAGATGAGAACCACGAAGATCTTGTATAGAATGAATTACCGAATTAAACAGACACACTGAGCCAAGAAAAGCGAAGTAACGGAAAATCCGAATGCAACTTTTGTTACCATCAGAAAAGTACACCCACTTATAAAAATTAAGACGAAAAAAATATTAGGGGAAAAAATGTACAATTACAATTTTTGCGAAATAAATGCACATTTTTATAAATAATTATATTATTTATATATTGTACATATTACTGCCAGTATGCAATACATTTTAAATAAATAGTGGTAATGTTTAATAGGACCCTATTGACATGTTCATACTGTCCATGTATTTAAATACTCCTTATGTACACCTAGATAGGTGATATATAAATATACATCTTTTCAAGTATACAAATATTTAAATGCATTAAAATACTGCTTATGTACACATGACATGGATAGGTGGTATCTAGCTATACCTATTTTCTGGTACATCGATTCCTGCTGCGGTGAAGAGCCTCTCAAGCCCATGTCATCGCACTTCCGGTTTCTGCTACATTCGGGTTGACACGATGATATAAAATCTAAAAATACGATCGGACCTATGGGAAAAAGCCTGCGGAATTTCAGCAGGTAAACACGCTTCCGAAGGGTGAAAACTACGGATGAAGTTGCGCCCAGGAGGGATTCCGTAGCTAGGCAACCGGTAGTGGCTCTAGGATTTACCAACCTACGTTTATGTACGTAAATAGTCGAAGATATAGAGCGGGCCGAGAGAAAAAAAATATATATATACCGAAAGGTTATCAAACAGCATCGATTAAACGAACAAAAAGCGTACAGTCGGTGCCACGAGTTGCGAGACGCGTTTTGGCGAGATTTAGAGGAGATGTTGCTTCCAGCATCTCAAATTTGGAATCTGTCAACAGGTGCATCCGCAGCATCTCTACAATTTAAAGACCTAATCTCAGTGTTTTTAACCGATGTGCCATGAACGTTTGTGGGAAGGTCGAAAATTACCTTAATTTTTCTTCATAGAAGAGAGTTTGAGCCATCCAACGTTAACGAAACGATAACGATAACGTTAACGAGAAATAGCGCGGGAAGCCCGGAGTGGCATTGGAATGCCATGCTTGACATTCCGGGATTCCCGCGCTGTTTCTCGTTAACGTTATCGTTTTGTTAATGTTGGATGGCTCAAACGCTCTATGATATTCTTGGGGCCATTCAAATTGGACGTCCTCAAGAGGGAGGTAGGGGGCTCTGCTGGTATGTGGACATGGTGGAGGGAAAGTCATTATGAACGTCCACTTATGATGGTATTTTTCAGTTTTTCTCTTTAATTGAGTTTTAAAGGTCAGAGCAAGGTGAAATGGACAACAGATGAATTGTGTCCCCTGTCCCAAATTTACTTGAATTTTTAAAACCAAGGGAAAGTCGGAAATTATGCCTATCTTTGTGTTAAACACTAATTTTATTCTGGAATTTCCCTTCGAGGTCAGGAAATTTCCGTTAATCAGACAAATCTGGACAAATGTCGTGGAATTGGTAGCGAGGCGGGTTTTTGGAAATTTGTAAGATGGGCCTTTGACAAATTTTCAGGACACCCTACTTTCCTCAAGAATTAAGGATCTATATGAGGGGTGGGGGTGTCTGGGCTAAAACTGGGCTAAAATGAACACCAAGTGGACAGAGGGTAGTGGGGTCAATTTTTGAAGGAATTTCGGAGAGAAATTGGACGAATTTTTTTGATAGAATACTGCTGCTCGGTTTGGAATTACTATCGAGTTGGGCAAGTGCAAGAATTAGAGATGGTACAGCAAAGGGCGGCCAGATGCAAGTGTCTCTCAGATGCTCCAAACTCTAGGGTGGGACTCCCTGAGGACCAAGAGGGAGTCTCTTTGTTCAATTTAAATTACCAGGCGACTAAAGCCTGGTGGAGGCAATTTTAAAATGTAACTTGCAAGGTGGTCGCAAGTGCCATTCCAACCCCATGATGAACATTGGAGCTCATTAGGACCCACACTTTTGGTTTATCTACCCACTACAGTTCATAGATAGAATTCTCTCTCAAAGGGCGATCCCAAGCTTGCGGAAATTCTCTTCTCCATTTAAGTTCCATCGCCCAAGAGTGACCTTTTATAAGCTTTAACTTATATTCGTGTTTGTACATACCCTGTGCAACCTTTTGTATTATTTGTATCATTTGTACATGCGTCCTCCTAATCCTAATTTTCTATGCACATTTCTAAAAAAGCCCTAATTATATTAATTACTGGCAAAATAAATTTTCGTACATTGCCTCCAAAAGCACGTTTTCATCGTTGGCGACTGTATGCTAATAGGTGCATGGCGCCGATTTGCATATTATGCAAATTAATCTACATTAGACCCGAGTCGTTCATTTTATACCGGAGCACAACATCGATGCACTCCTTTCATTGCACTCCATTGTAGCGAATGGAGAGTTGTTAATCAAATTGAATTTATCCCTCCCTAGCTTGAAAAAACAATTTCTCATCCTTTTATTTTTACTCGAGGCTCCCTTCTTTCATTCGATTATTAACAATTATTGGTATTTCTTCACACGCGTGCAACATTCACTCACTTTTCTTCGTCTATTAAAAATACGATTTTTTTTTTGCTATGCAATGAATACATAATGTAGGGACGAGAAATGATGTTTGAATACACCATTGCTTAGAAGATGAAAAAACCCATCTAGAACGGTGACAAGTGTTGCCTGTGTTTTATGCTTTCACTGTCAGAACAATATTGGATGAATTTTCTGTAGGATTTTTATCAATGAAAAAAGTAGCATTTCTATAAAACGAAAACAATTACAGAAGGAAAATCTCAATCCAAGCAGGCTTAAGCTTTTAAGAAATCAAATACAAAATCCCGGGTGCCCTTAAGGGGTTTATAAACTACATATCCAGCATTTAAAATTACTGAAAAGAATCGTGTACAAATCCTCATAAAAATACCATTTTAATTCAACCGTTGAAAAGCGTATAAAGATACGAAAACGACAGATGGGAATAATTGGATATTCAAATTTCTCTGCTGTATTACGTCTGTACAAATGGGAAAAAAATTGTGTTCATGGCTGGGTATAACTGATTAATGCATCAGATATTAGCTTAGTCACGGAATGGATTTCAACCTAGTTTGCATAAATTCTACCCAAATCGGCTGAATTGTGCATTTTACCTCTGATTTCAATTAGACTAGATTGAAATCCACTCCGTGACTACAACTTTGAGCTAATCATTGACGCAATAAACCAAGTAGCCAACCGGAAACGTTTATTTTGGCGGATGTGCGCACGCGCACGAAACTGAATACATGAAAATCAGTTAACATCGTTTCTGGCTGGAGCCAAGGGTCATTCAAAAAAGACGCCCCTTAAATTCCTTAAAAATTGACCCCTCCCCTACCCCCTATCCACATGGTGCCCATTTTAATCCAACCCACCCCTCATAGACGTCCTTAATTTTTGTGAAAACAAAAAATTTGGCATAATTCCCGACTTTTAAAATTCATGTACATTTATGACTGGGGGCACATTTTTTCTGGTGTCTATTTTCCCTTTCACTGACCGTTCAGTTTTTGGATATTCTGTGGAAAAATCGCACTTTTAATGCAAATATGCAATTCCCCTTTTATAAATACAGTTCCTCCTCCCCCCATATATACAGCCTTGTACCTTATACAATAATTCTACATTTATAACTCTTATTTATCATAATATCTTAATATCTACATAAAAAAGCGAAATGGATTATTTTTCCTGGGGAAATATAATTTTTTCAATATTTAGTTATTAATATTTTCCTGTTTCAATTGTTAACATCACAATTTACAATTACAGCCAGGGGAATTTCATCAATTTCATATCAAGATACATTAATTTGAGTAGTACATTATTCAAAGTGGATTTTTCAGCAATTTACTTTTCGGTAGCTTTGAAATAATGAAAAACTAAAAAAAGATAAACAAATAGGAGAAATCATTGAAAAAAAAAATACATGATGTTGTTCAATTGTTTCCTATTACAATAGTAATATTTTCCCATGCTATTGCCACGGTAGTAATTTGTTCTATGACCGCCAAAGCACAATGAAACATGAGAAATTTCATTATTTCCAAGGAACAAATTTGAGACTACTAAAACATGGATCATTCCGAAATCTGTTTACGAAAAAAAACGATTTTCTAAGAGTAGGGTAGAGAAATAACGAATGCAACATCGGGTTGCTTTGATGTTTGGCACTATAGGAAGAACATAAAAAAAAATGAAAAATAAGATGCAATTTGGAATCAACTGTATTTCGATGTCGTTTTCATTACTTCAATTTTCGAAGTTGCCAGTTGTGAATCGATCTAGTTCGTAAAATACTTTCATAAAGATCAGTTCTTTTTTTCTTTCTCAAATCATCCTCTCATAACTTTAATATAGCGCAGATATTAACTTTACCACTCCAGCCACAATTTAGGACCATTTGACGTCACGAAGACACGATCAATAGGCTAGAAGCAAATGCTGGAGGGCGCCACTGTGCGGCCCACCTTGAACGATTATGAGCGCCCCTGGCGGCGATAGATGGATCATGGCTGAAGCGTCTTATATGCAAAGCAATTGCAATGCACTTCGGTTAAATAGTGCACTCTTACCGCAGAACTATTGCACTCTTACCGCAGAAATAGTGCATTCTTACTGCAGAAATAGTGCACTCTTACCGCAGACACAGTGCACTCTTACCGCAGAAACAGTGCACTCGTACCGCAGAACCATTGCACTCGTACTGCAGAACCATTGCACTCGTACTGCAGAACCATTACACTCTTACCGCAGAACCATTGCACTCGTACTGCAGAACCATTGCACTCGTACTGCAGAACCACTGCACTCGTACTGCAGAACCACTGCACTCGTACTGCAGAACCACTGACTGCACTCTTACCGCAGAACCACTGACTGCACTCTTACCGCAGAACCACTGACTGCACTCTTACCGCAGAACCACTGACTGCACTCTTAC
>JAUJYV010003404.1:0-10069 GCA_033995625.1 Ophyiulus pilosus | reverse complement strand
ATTTTTAGGACAGTTTCGTTCACAGTTTTAACACAGTTTTGGTGCAACTCGATATAGTGTGCTCAATTGAATTCCAAGGGGTAAAAGCAGAGATTCAAAGACAGCCCTCAGAACAATGATTTTTAGGACGTTCTTAATCATTGTTTTAAATGTATTTGGTGTCACGAGAAGTTGCACGATCAGTAACCTCATTTCAAGTAATGTCCATGTAATTTTAACTGGCGTTTAAGACCATAAACCTGGTGATTCACTCTAAAAATATGTGCGCAATTTAATAGCAAGCAAAGGGTTAAACCAGAGTCAAAGTATAGCTGATACGAAATCCTCTTAGACGTGATTTTAAAGGAATTTTCATTCAGATTTTTAAAGGCCTTTAATATTGAATTTTTAACGATCGATTAATTCCATAACCGTAGTTATGCATTCTAAAATTATGTGCGCAGTTTAATATCAAGGGGTTAAAAGTTAACTGACATGAAACCGTCTTCACCTGGATTTTAAGGACATTTGTATTCAGTTTTTAAAAGTGGCATGCGTGACCAAACATGCGCTTATATGGCCATATACCGTATGTCCAATTCCGAGTAAAACAATACTGTAGAATGTTTTAACGATAAGTCATTTTCAGACACTATTTCAAGTTATATTGAGCGTCATATTCAAAGAGCGATTGAACACAATTTGGAGGCTTTTAAAGTCAATGCATGTTTCATGCAAAATGAAGTACTTGCTTAAAATACACGGACAATACCTTTCAAGTGCATGTAATAGTTTTTCAAGTATCCAACAAAAAGCCATAAACCGTATCGGGGTTTATACGCTATACTTGCAACCATGGATATGCATAACAGTGTAGAAAATGTAAATGTGTATACGCTCTAAGGGAAT
The DNA here is from genome assembly GCA_033995625.1 of Ophyiulus pilosus. Classification (NCBI taxonomy): domain Eukaryota; kingdom Metazoa; phylum Arthropoda; class Diplopoda; order Julida; family Julidae; genus Ophyiulus; species Ophyiulus pilosus. The sequence goes on along the minus strand of JAUJYV010003404.1, from coordinate 9,181 downwards.
ACGTCGTATATTTCGGTTGAATGAAGAATTAAATGAGGATATAAATAATTTGGTAGTATTTCCTTCGTCAAACTAATTTTTAAATGAAACAGTGCGTGGCCCAATTAAAACAAGCATAATCATGTAACGATTTCCATATGTTGGTTTGCATTTGGGGGATACAATTGACGCATTTGCCAGGAATCCAGTCATCCGTATAGTGAATCTTCTCTATTGCATATGACAGGCAGAGTATAGAAAGCTTGCGTTATTTAATTGAAAATGAAAAATGATGCGGAAAGATTCGTACAATCACAATATTATCTTAAGCCGTTTCAACTTATGTTAATAATTAATGACAAATGCCAGATTTCATTATTAAGCATAAAAAGCCTGCAGCGTTTATAGTCGGCCATTTTGCGCTGCACGGGTTGACGTGTTTGCAGTGTTTTCCATCAAAGTATATACTACATCGGTTGTAGTTATAAAAGCGTAGCGTAAGACATCAATTACCAAGAGAGCTTGTCTCAAGAATTTTGTCTGAATCTTTAATTGAACGATGTATACACCGCCATTATAAAAGGAAAAAGACCTGTGGGAGTAGGATCGTCAAATCGATCATCACGCTGTAATGAGTGCATGATTTCAAAACATGTTTCCAACGGATTAAACTTAATACTGCCATCATTATGTCCAGTTGTTATTGCTGTGTCACATGTGTGGGTGGAGGTAGTTGACTCTGGACTGATGTACAATCCTCGCTATCAATTTAATGCAATCATGGACATGAGAATTACACCTAACATTTTAAAGGGATTGTACGACAATTGCTTTAAATTAGTAGTCATTAATTTAGAAAATATGGACTAAAAATTGATTACAAATGTAAACAAAAAGGCAGTTTAAAAAAATGATTAAACTTCCTTTTGAGTTAAAACAAGTATCTTCGAAGTTTAAGCAAATTTATAGGATGGTAATATTGCATCCCAATAACTAATTTGTAAGTATATTTGATTTCACAGAAATAGATCTAAGGTTATGAAATTTAGATTTGATGCCTCTGTCTGCTATCTAGATGAAATATTGTTCAAACAATATCTTAAGTCTTATGGGAATGCATCATCAATTTGATATATTATCAAAGGTTCTTATCCTCTTTTGTGACAAGAACCACTTTGGACCCATTTTCTCAGAATAACGTTTTTTGAGCGCAAAAAATTAAAACTCATAGGAGTTTAATGATAAGAAATAAGCTGTTTTTTTCAAGTATCTTTATAAATAACACACCAGACGATTGCACGCTATAATAATCATTCACAATACGAGGACGTAGCCTATATAGTACATACTAAAAATCATGTTTTGTTCATATATGATCTTATATAAACATTATGCTTTTTAAAAAAAATTAAAATACAAGAATTAATATACTAACTGCAGTCACAGAATAGATTTACACCTAATTGAACAGAGTTTAATAAACTTGTGTAAATGTGCATCTGTGCATGCGCTCGCTTAATTACCATATGGAAAGTTAATTAATACAATGTTACCATGCAATAATGATGCTGTTTTAAAAAAAGCTCACCTGTTTCGTTTGCGCATATTTTCAGCGTGTGGAGAATGGATGTACTCCTCCACGATTTGCTTCCAGCGACGGCGACATAGCCACCCACGGAAAAAGCTCTGAACCTATGTAAAGAAACGGATATTCGTCAAAACTAATTAAAACTCATTAGATACAACTAATCCTGCCTTAATACAAATTGAGTACGATCAGTAATTAAAAGTTAAACCAAGATGAGGAGGACAAGGTGATACATTTTTGGGTGATTCAAACTCGACCGGTATCAACACCAATTAAGCTACACTTAGCACAATCTGATTAATCTACTTTGGAAGCATGCTTCAACATAATATTTAAACGTATTTTATAATCAAAACTTGTTTGCATGCAGGGCTTATCAAAAATGATTGCAGGCCAGTTGAAGTATCAATATAGCCACATTTCATTTAATCGTTGGATAACAGACTTTGTTGTTGAACGCTAACAACCTCTCCAAACATACAATATATCCACTACATGGTGTATAAAAAAATAAAATAATACTCATCAAAGAAATTCCTCGTTCGTTAACCCACTACTTTCAATTTAATAAAAATAGTTTTCCTTTCATTATTATAACAATTCTTCTCAGAAAAGTCTTAGATATACATGTATGATATACGAGATCACATTAATCACTGAATTTCTATGGCATTGAGCTCTTCAAGACAAGAAATACATCTTCAAAATAGTCAAATTTCAAATACTGCACGTCGTATTTTAATGCAATTTAGTTCAAAGCTTGCCTATGTATGCAATATGTTTTCTAGTAAATTGGGAACTGCATACATTTATAGACGCGCCTAGAAACGTTGCATAAAACTATGCTAAACTCAACTGTTGCATAGTCTGAAGAAAATAAAACTAAGCTAGTTCTCGAGTATATGAAAAATATTGATACAATTTCCATAAATTAACATACTTGCGGATATGAACTGTTTATTTTTCTATAATACATGTATTTATTTTTATATATAAATACATACTACATAGAAACTGTAATTAAAGTTCTTGAATATTATTATATGAAATTCAAATACTATGAAGTAGAGCCTATACATATGATGTATTTGTTGGTGGAAGAAATTTAAACAAAAATTGTAAAGGGCTCCTAACTATTAATTCTGGAAAAATTTTTGTGAATGTTTGTAATTGATTTTTTTCCCTAAATGACGTTAGAGTCTGAAGCAGGCATCAGACACAAATGAGAGTTGACCCATAATTTGTGATGATGATGATTTATAGTGGTTAGTTTTTAAAAAGCGCAATGAATGCCAAGTTGAAATTACCTGAAAGTACCTTGTGCAAAACCTGGTCTTTGATCAAATAAAGCGAAACTATCAACAATTTATAAGAACCAAAAGTAAGATAGAACATTTATGAAAGGAAAAGAATTTGTTATTTACATTTCGAATTTCAAGCAGACTACATGTATTGAAATAGTTACAACGAAAAAAAAGAAGCATTAGTTATGCAAAAAATATTCATGGATAAGAAAAAAAAACTCGCAAGAAATCTACATAAAAAAATATTAAATTCAAAGCAAAAAAAAGATTTGGTTTTTAAAACCAATAGAAAACGGAGTTTCAAAAAAGCTAAAAATAGACTAAAGAAGTTTTTTTTTCTCTTAAAAAAAAAGATTGAGAGAAAAAGAGGGTGGATGATAAGAAAGATTGGACTCCACATCGAAATCGTTAATCAGTGAAGCGAAAATCATTTATAAAGCAATGCGCCTGCGCTCCGTGCAACCGAAATCAAAAGTTAATTTCGAGCAAACCGAGAATATAAATCACGATTAAGGTAGCAGGCGATGATCAACGACTATAAGAGCCAATTACTACGGCATAGAAAGCCCATTGACCTAAATAAACACACAACATGCCAACTGGAAATGCATCAAACAGATGCAATCTTTACAATGTGGAAGGCAATTTCTACAACATTTTATGCATTTACGAAACAATTTTTTTTCTTCTGCAAGGTTTCAACAAATTTGAAGGATGAGGGATGCGAAAATATGCGGATGTAAAGCATCCTTCCTATTACAACCTGTTGCTATGACAATATCTGAGAGCAAACAAGTCATTTCCACGCAAAAGGTCGCAGTCAGTGCTGCATCGAAGAAATATTAAATACGGTCTTACAAAATCGCTTAAAAACGTGTAAAATTCAAGGTGAAACATCATGGACTATGATTATGACAAAAGTTTTTTAAACGAAGAATGCTATTCACACATTTAAATATACCTTTTGTAAAATTCTGTCAGAATTTAGAAAAAAAATACGCTAGGTATTATTTACATTCGAATTTGTATAATTTACATATTCAAATTATAAAACGCAAGAATTAATGTTAATGATAGCGTTAAAGTTAGCGTAATACCATGACTTCAATTTTAAAGTGTTTTATTTATTTTTTTTAGAAATAAGCGTTTGTTAAAAATATTTTTTATTGCTGATTAAGTTATTGCAAAGTTCTGAATATTTTCTAAAGACAAATAATTTCAATAGTTTTTAAATGCTGTATAACCCAAGTAGAATAAAGGTATACAAGAATTATTGGTAAAAAGGGTTGATATCAGCTCACCTTTTTGATTTTCTTAATTTCTTCCGTATCTTCAGGTTTAATGGCGCTAAATCTCCTGTTTGTTAAAACATAAGACGGCGGCCTCGTTTCTCTCTTCAAAGCACCAAGCTAATGAACATTAAGAGGATGAATTAATAAGAAAGATAGTTTTCAAGAAATTTGAATGAAAAAATACCAATCATTCCACACTTCCACATAGAAATATTCGCCTAGGCTTGTAATATATTGTAAACTGAAATTGTTTCCTGAATTCTGAGTACACTATATATATACCATTCCAGTTTTGTGCAATGCTAAAATGGTAAGGTTGAAGCCAAAGCTATCTTTAACTGGTTAATTTCATGGCTATAGCTAATTAAAACAGAATGCATTTATCCAACGTTTAATTTCTTACCTCTGTTCGCAATTTCTTAATTTCAAACGTGAGCTCCTCGCACTGTTGCGTGTATTGCCATTTCGCCGTTTTCTCACTTTCCACAATTTGCAATAAATGTAAATGTTTCTGCTCCAATTCCTCCTTTTGCAGTAGCACCTTATTAAAACTAGAGGATGCACAAATAGACGCAAACGTTATTGCAAATACAGAGCCGTAATTCTCACCGAAACGTTTCCATGCATCTGCTGCATTTGTTTTTCCCCGAATCTTTTCAAGCATTAATTATTAACGAAAGATGACATTCTTTCAATAACACCTGTGAAGTGCAATTGAGCCCATCACCTACGCTTTTTTTTACCAGTTCCACGATGCAAAACAGTCCCAATCCTTGAACTGTATGAATGCTCCTTGAGAAAAATGCAATTTCGTTTATTACTTACCTAGATTGCTTGATGATTTCAATCCAAATATTGCAATCAGATTCATTTTTTGCACAAAGCTCGTATTGCCTGAGTCCTTCTTGTCTGTACGTAATAGCAAAGCAGTGCTATATATTGATAAAATAGAAAAACAGAAGAAAAAAAATGCATAAGTAAAAATTGTACTGTATTTACACACTGTATGCAACACGGGCAATCAACTGATTCGTTCTTTTGAATAGAAAAAAAAATAAGAAAACTTCTTTAAAGCCATGGATGACTCAATCAATGAAAATTAATATAATATTCCGAGTTTTTCCATAAAATGCAAAGGCTGTTTATTTAATAATGCACACAAAACTTTTACAAAAAGGAAGATAAGATGCACACAGGGAAACAATGCTACTTGAGGGAATAAGATTCGTTTTTATTGAATTTTCATGATATATATATTTTATTATAACATGCAATTTATTCTCGTCTAACAAAATTCAATCTTAAATTCCCTTAGGATAACTTACTCATTTACACAACAGTTTCAAAAAGAAATGTTTCAACCTAGAAGGAACCAGTGTTAATTTGTTTTGAGACTTCTACGTATATGCACGTTTAAAATTTTATTTAACAGTTGATTTTGAATAATTCTGGGTTTGAGTAATATTGTTGGCAAACTTGGTTAATCTATAATTTACAACACAATCCTTCTCAGTTAAAACTTTCCATTGTTAAATTGGAAATAAAAATTGCAATATTTACATGATACTTAAACGGTAGTTCTAACCCACCACAAAAGTAACTCATAAATCATCACCGAGACAACCTAATTGCATTGAATCTACTGTATATGGAGTCTGGAGAGCACTTAAAAATATGCACTTCTACATAACAGGTATTTATTTATACATGCACGGTCTGTATATTGCTATTAATATGACAGCGTAGTTATAAAAGTCAATGTTTTGAAATAATAGGCGATTTATGGTTCAGCACATGCATTATAAATACTAGATTCCAACTTGCCTACACACCATAGCCGATGAAACCACGCCTATCAAGATAATGATTTCGTTCATACGGCTATTCAAGGTTTTCAAATAGGCTATTAGCTTAGCTTTTGTTCATGATAAAGTCCTGTATGACAAGCACAATCACACCTGCTATTCTTTCATAATAATGTTACGATGATATTGCTAGTCATTGTCATGTCTTGCCGTCAGTAATAACAAGGCTGCTAGAAAATTTAAATCTTTTTTATATCACAATTTTTCAAATTTATGAAATGAAAATTTTGTCGCATCATGTAGAACATAGTGTAGTAATTAAAGTCTGAAGATAAAATTAATTCTGTTATCAAACACAAATAGACAAACTTGGAGCTTACAAACACCTTTATTAAGCCTACGCTTCTGGTTATCGTTTCATGAACTCCCGGAAATACAAAGGCCAATTTACTCATATTTTATAAGGCCAACCGAGAAGCTATGTCACGCCATACTTCCATTCCATCTCACAAAATTTTCATCCCATTTCATTCCCAACATTACAGTCCGCAGAGAGATTTAGAAAGACAGTTCAATCTCGTGCCTTATAAAAATTGCACGAATCCAAGGTTTTTCAACTGCGACAAACTCTAGAACTAAGTATACTAAAAAATTTTCTCGAATCCATCATTTTTGAAATAAGACTATACCGCGTGTAAAGTATTCTATTTTCTTATAATACGTTGCCCTTTAATGGTATACATGCTCAGCAATCCTCATTAAAACAGAAGTGGACTATTAAACATCTCTTCTTATGATGTTGTCGCACCATTATTAAATACATGATGAAAACTTTTATAATGCAGTTAATAAGCATCCTATAGCAAATACTAATTTGGAATGATTATTCAGGGAGCTTATGGAATTTTCTGAAACTATGTTAACTCGTGGATTTTCCATCTTTATTCACATTTGTTTAAATATCTGCAACACTATCTTAAAATTAACCTCACATTGTATTTTTAGCGAACTTTAGATTCTTACTTCCCCTCATGGTAATGAATATTGAAGCCATAACTTTTATTCCCACCAGGTGGTGGTTTTCAAGAAAGCTTCTAATAAAGAGGGGAAAAATAGCAATTAATGATCAAATTATAGGGGGGAAACTTGATGATAGAGTGCACAATTTATATAGCTCGAGTATTCTGTGCATCTTTCATGCAACGGAGTGTCAAATTCCGCTCTGTAAATAAGAACCAACCGATTATGAAAATAGAATAAGTCTGGCAACACTGTCACCGCACGCTCTAATGAGAAGGCGAGAGTAGCTCCTTCAAAGTATGTAGGAGCCGTTCCAACTTCCGCACAAGAGCTAAAATGTAACACCCCACTTGGCAAACGCTTAAACTATACATCACAGCAATAAATATCGATTTCACATTAGATGTAATGCTATTTTGCGCCAAATTTAACTTTGCCTTAAGCCAAATTTGTCCATCTCGTGATGTTTTGTTTACAATGTTATCTGCTACGACGGTTCAGACCAATAAGATGTTTCAACATACAAGTGTCATATAATATGGAATACTCGTTTAACCCCTTTATACCCCTTTTGTACCTTCTTCAAGGTCCACCCATAAATTAATTTTTTTACTTCCCTGATTTTACAGTTTTTTAAAAAAATAATGAGCTATCTGGAAGCAAAAATATAATATTTATATGTTGAATTTCACTGACGTTGACAAAATAAATCACTTTTCCCAGACAATTCCAGGTTTTCCAGGTTTAGGGGAACCCTGTTGTATATCAATGTTTTTCATACGATATGCCGAAACAACTGTAAATATAGATTAGTGTGCTGTGAGTTGAAATGCTTTAAAAAGACTAATGTACTGTAGAGCATTATATATTTAAAACCTTTGCATTTTATGGTATATAAATAATAATGATCAACAGGAACGAAGTGAACTTCAAACAGGAAATGTCACAAAACAGGCAAAGATGAAGGAAAAATGTATTTGACGATAAGACACACCAGCGGATGCACATTGTTAAGAATACTTGACTGTTCGAAATATTGTATGGGCTACACTAGAATGTCAGTTTCATACAGGGATACTGTAAAAAAACATAAAACGCATTGTTTGAAAAATCAATTTATATTTGTCCAACTCAATCTTTCATACTCCATTATATATACCGTCAAATGCTAATCGAGAATCAATATCATCCTAAGGGTACCTTATATCTGTTCACCGTGAATCACACAATATTTTTGTAGCTGGTCAGTTACATAATAATCCATTCTCATTGAAAAAACAGCATAAAAATCATTAAACTCGAAAACATAGCAACAAAAAAAAAACCTAGTGCTTTTCAGCGTGCTGAGATTTTGTATAAAATCTTGACTAACTTCAGAGAGATTCTGCTGAAAGTCGCTTGACATATGCAATTATTGATTTTTTCCTCAATGTCATGCATTTTAGCGTTTATCTCTACATGCTTAGAAAATAAACAACGTTATCTTCAGAAGATCACATAAAATGTTTCTGCTTGCATATTGTTATGTTAAAGTTTATCATTAGCTCACTTACTAAAAGGGGTCATCGAGCCACAACTGTCTCAATGTTTTGAAAGATGGCAATGGCTTTAAATGATTATCTTTATCCTGGTAAAGGTCGCATATCCCTTTAGAAAGGAAAATCTCGTTTTAATACATTCAAAGAGTAAACATGGAGCACTAAGGCACGTGATTTCATACATGAAGGTCAGTAGGATCAGTAGAAAACTATTTAATATTTGCCCAACAAATTACCACCGCAGAGCGTTTGCTCTTGTGTTGTATACTTTTCCTCATTAGTGTTAGCTGCATAAAGTATTTTATGAGATTTCAACATTGTAGATAGAGATTTTAATCCTTTTACGCATTTTCATATATTACAAAACTGAAAACCACTAATCCCAATTGGGACTCTGGTAAACGTAATGCCCCACACCACACTGTAATGACATTTAGCGTTTACAATTCTGTGTATGCCTGTCTCATATAATTACATTTGTCTAATTGTCTGTGATGCCAAAGAAATATAAACATATGGTAGACAAAATAATGCGAACCATTTTTAACATGGTATTGGATACACCTTATCTTGATAGTTTATCTTGAAATTTATACAAAAAGTTTTGAACAGTGTTTAGAGGAATTTTACAACATTCTCCCGAGTCTTTCATTTT
>JAUJYV010003403.1:0-10070 GCA_033995625.1 Ophyiulus pilosus | reverse complement strand
TTTCACTTTTGCTGTACGATGTCCGGTTTTCGATTTATAAACGAATATGCACTACTTTTTGAACGCCCCTCGTATATGATATTAAGTATATTCAATGTATGGCTATTCCAAAGCTTAACATGGCCTATACATGGTTATATTTCAATAAATGGTGTAAATAGAGTGCATGAATAGCTATGGCAGCCATAGGGAGACTGGGAGACTGGGGAGCAATGGGTCACTTTTTACTCACATTTTTTATGAATTTATTTATGATCCAATTGAGCTGAACTTTTTTAATAGTTGTAGTTAAACTATTTGGCTATGTATAAAAAGTATGAAATTAATTCCTTGAATCTAACTATACAATTTCAGCAATCTAAAAAGCATCGAAGTTTGATCAATTTAACCCCATTCATGGGGTAAAATGGGTCACTACAAAAATCATGCAAAACCAAGCAAAAAGGAACAAACTTTATTTTTATTTGACAATTCTAAACAAAACTCAGTAGGCTGCAGCATAATGCAACCAAGCCATTACATAAACAATTGTTAAGGAAGTTTATCGCATCTCTAAGTTTCCTAAGTTAAATCAAAATGAAATATAACTGTTTTGGCGTTTTGCCAGAATGTTAGAATTTAGAACATCAAAAAGTGGTTAAGTATATAATTTAACCAACTAAGACCACCCTGCTCGGGGGGTGGATATAACTTAGTGATATTCGATGAAGTTTCATGAACCAAGGAGGGAGGGAGGTGTCTTCTGAAGGAGCAAATAAGAGGGGATAAAAAAATGTTGTAATTTAAGGACAGCCCCTTAGAAACAATGTGTGTATGTGTACAGAGTGTCATTTCCCATCATTATGCCCTTCTTCCTCCCCTCCCCTCCCTAAAGCCAGTACACAAAACAACAATAGCATCCACAACCTGTCTTAGTATCTGTCCATTATATACAGGCAGAAGCAGCTGCTGTAAGAAAATTTAAAAAAAAAAGAGGACAACAGACATCAGGTTTTCTAACAAATAATAAAATGGGATGAAACAAATAAAATGTATTCTCATTGTCGAAAATAGTCGTGACAACAGTCAAGAAGAAGAATTCAAAAGAAACATACATAAAAAAAGAGTGGGAGGTTTAGGATGTTGTGATGTGCTATAGGATGAAACAATAACGTTTTGTACAATAAAGGAAAAAGCCCAACTACCATGCCATGCAGTGCTGTAGAAAAATCATTAGCTCTTATTTGTAATCCTAACTATGTTTCCAATGGGGGAAAAATAGGTTGGGATGTCTGGAATGGAGGCTAAATGACAAAACACTAAACAAAAATTTTGGGGGTGTTGGTACGTGTGATATTATCTCATCTTCAATCTTGAATGGCAATGTCTCTCTTCTATACACTCTTCTCTATATACCATTGACAAATGTCGGTTAATTGTTGCGGCCATTTAAAAACAGGCACAATGGCGTCCTTTTGTGTATGGAACGGAGAAAAAGGCCTCTTTTCACAACCGAAATGTGTGTGTGCCTTGCCTCCATGCATCTCTATAGCTCTACTACTTGAATAATACATTTCTGAATGCTACTCTCGATGCCATTTAAGCGCTGTTTTGCACCGCAAACAGCCACGGCGCTCCCGCACATGGATCAAACATATAACAGGAACCAGCATGGATATGGTTTTTAAACGCTTTGGAAGGAAAATGGCGACTTTGCATCATCCGGTTTTTAAAACTTCTGGTGTAGTGCATGCAGGTGTTGTGAAAGTTGCACTTCCTCCCGTGCAAGGATTCAAAGTATAGCAGTAGCCAGAATGGATACCTGTTTCCCAAGGAAAATGGCGACTTTGAAACATCCGGTTTCCAACTTCAACTTTCTCTTTGGTGGATGTAGGTGTTGTGAAAGCATCCCTAATGCATATGGATTCAACGTACAGCAGTAATCAAAATGGATACGGTTTTTGAGACGTTTTGGAAAGAAAATGGCGGGTTTGCAACATCCGGTTTTCAACTTCAACTCTCTCTGTGATAGATGCAGGTGTGGGGGCATCTACGCTACTGCGCATGGATTAAACGTACAGCAGTAACCAGAATATGGCTTTTGAGAGGTTTTGGAAGGAAAATGGCGTCTTAGCAGCCCACGTCCGATTTTGGTGCGACTCGTTTTGCCGGCGTCACGTGATCGCTCCAGGAAGGCACGTGATGGCAGAATCTTTGGTGGGCTCTCATAGTATCTCGTTTGGAAGGAATTTCCGGTTTGGTTCAGCTTCCAACATTGGGATTTAAGATGTAACAGCTACGTCCGGTTTTCCTGCGACTTTTGTGCGACTGCTGACAGTAGTTGAATACGGATACTCTGAAAAAGTGGACAGTTAAGAGTACTGTCATGTTTCTGTCTTTTATGATATCGTTAAAGACAGGCAAGTTCTTGTTCTAAATCCATCCATTAGCAATACAGATCTTCAGTTTAATATTTTAGGACCAATTTGTTTGTTGTGTTCGGAAATGGTGTAATTGCTGTCGATGTCACCTGCAATTCTTGTCGTTTCTTTAGCAATAAACTCGGCATAATTAAATTCGAGATGGCTATGGTTCTAAAAAGTATGCTGTACGAAGTTCAGATAAGTACAAGGTAATTAAACGCCAAGAAACTTCGAGATTTCTGATTTTCCGAGTGGTGGCTAAGCAAAAAACTGCATTTCCGAGCGCGTATTGCTTATTCTCGTTTTCACATTCCTCCCCAAGTAGCCCATCTTAATTTTCCCATATCTCGTTGTTGGAATTGATCGTTTTGTCCCTTTTGCTTGACCATTGGTCAGCATAAATGACAGCTTGTCATGATAACTTGTCATTGCTGTTCGCTTTGCCAATCATTGCACTTCCGGTCTGTTTTGTTTATTAAGACGCTGGACCTCTGACGTCATTTATGGTCACTTCCTTTGCCCTGACCTCTAACCCTTTGTCTGCCAGTCTCATTTTGCTCTATCAACTGATAAGTCTTTTACATTATTGCTGGTTTTTTTTTCAATTCACGGCACACTACTTATAAAGCAGGGTTTAAATTGTCTAGGCACACTATTAGGCCCCAGGCAAAAAACCCAGCCCATATTTATGGACATATAGATGAATTAATATATAATGGTCCTTTACATTTACTTTTCTTTGTGCAATAACTGTTAACCTTGTTTACTAATCCAAGTTTTTTTTCCATTTTAGAGTTCCTCGAATACCATTTGTAACCACTTTGACGTCATTTCGGCCGCCATCTTGAATTTCATTGTGGAACTTCCGGAAGTTTTCGTGTTCTATTAATTATTGGAATTTTCTTTAACTTCTTCATCGGAATTTCAAGTAAAAGGGAAAAAAAATGTGCGCCGTGGAATCATTCGCCGGAACTGGAAGACGGCGGCCATCTTTGAATTCCAGGAATTTTACGGTAAATACTTGATGTTTTCTCCTTAAATTTAACTGCTGACATGTTGTTGTCAAGGTATATTTCTGTATAGAGCAAAAACATGTTTGTACTTTGGAGAAACTTTTTCATTCCATTGAATTGTAAACAGTTCCTTAATGTTGTTTACATTATTCTATCCTCGTGTTGCTGTCCCCTGAGCCCTACTAAAAGTGTTGCTCGTCATGCAGCGCCATCTAGCATCATGAAACGATGACAGTAGATAAAATATGGAAAACCATAGTAAAGTCAGATGGCCCGGGAATCGAACCCAGGTCTCCCGTTTAAAAGGCTGATAGCATATCCGCTATCCCACCTAGCTTGGTCGCTTAATGCCAATGACTAAGTGTAGGATGTGTGAGTTATGGAAAGTTCCTTCATTTTGGGATAAATTTGAAGGAAATATCACGTGTATCCAGTTTACTGCATATTTCCTTCAAAATTTTCTCTATTATTCCTGTCAAATTTACAGATTTTTTTCAACTGTCTATCGTCATTCGTCATTCGTCCATAGATTCTGTAACCAATGGTCGCCATTTTGCTTCCACGCCGTCCTTGGTGCCATTGATAGGTTACCTACCATCAGCCGCCATTTTTTTTGCTTAGCTCATCCACCATATCCTCTATCCCTCCCTTCCTTATCCATGGACGTATACCGCTCGTGATGGACACAATGCTCAATTGATGGAGGTGCCCCCAGATTATCGTTGCCCATTGTTTGGTACCTCGCCTCTGCTGCTGTGTTCGAATGTCCATTACGGCGCTTCTTCTAAGGGACAATACACCCTCGCGCCTTGTTGTTATACAACACAATCTTCTATTTCTCTGGAAGACGCATTTGCCAATTCAACAGCACGTATATACTTCTTGTCAAAAGAACGCAGTTTTTTTTATTCCATGGCACAATCAATTTCTATCCCCACATGCATGCGTCCGCCGCCATTTTGAAGTTTATAAGGCATTGAATAAAGCCGGAGCGCCGTAACGCTGCTCTGTGTGTATGGCTACTGGTGCTAAGAGGGCCTTTTCTATTCCTCGTTTCTGAGGCCTTCTTCGCAGGGTCATTGTGAGAAGGGACTGTTTGGTGATATTGAAAGGAAGTGGAATTGTGCCCAGCGCCCCATTATATATGGCGCTCCTGCATGCCTGCCTTCCATGCGTGCGTATTTGTATATGTCCAGTTATTTAAAAAGGGAAAAAGAACGGTTTCTTAAGACCCAATATCCCCAGATGACTCCTTTCTTCTTCATCTTCTTCCTTGGTCCGCTTGCAATGCCTTTCATATATGTATTTCCACCATCTTTTTTGATATAAAAGACGGACTAGGAGGCTTCTGGCAGCCAGTCCACACTCGCCAGTCTCTTCCGCGGAAGTGTGCACGCGTCCGTCGTCACCGTCTTGACTTGTCCGAGATGTTGGATTACTGCAAAAGTTTGTAAATGTTCCCATCATTGGATGTAGGAGAGGATGGTACTTGTGTCTCACATGTTGTCACCATTTTCGTGGCCTGAGACTCTCATGATCTTTGGAGACATTGAAAAAGTGCTTGAAAAACCTGAAAATGTGCCTTGGAATTCGATGGATGCTACTTTAATTGGATGTATTGTCTGACATGTGCTTGGAAATGTGTTTAGAATCCATTCTATGTAAGGCAGTACTTGTTTCCTCCGATGTTCCATTAATTGGATATTGGGGAGGATAATGTGTCTGACATCTCATGACCTTCGTGGCATGGGAGTCTCATGGTCTTATGGATTCATTGAAAAAGGGCCTGTGTAAAACTCTGAGTATGTGCTAAGAATTGATCCTTATTTAAGGTCTTATGCATGTGTTATGTGTATGGTATGTATATATGAACCGGAAGTATATAATCATTGGAGACCTTGTAAAAGTGCGTATAGAACTCGGACATCGGGCTTGAATATCCTGAACTTGCCCTTGATTTGAGAAAGCTCTGAGAAAGTTTCCCCTTCACGTCGTAAATCTTCATTTTGTATTTTATGAACTGCGAGTCTGCGATGCATGTCATGCATGGATGGCAACCGATTTTTGGAAGCTTCATGATTCTAAAAAAATATTGAAAACATTTTTGGATTTTTGGATAAGTGACAATTTCAGGACTACATGCGGAGGAAGACATTTAAAATACTAGTTGGTGAAACTATATGCTATTCTTGAGTATAATTTAAGTCGGAAAGGTGGATTTTCCATACATTTTTATGTGCGTCCATGCATGGCACATGCATCCTCGTCGTGCGGCCCCTAGCAAAATCTCGAAGTTTTCAAACTGATGTGAGTTGGAAATGTGTATGAAATTAACGGTAAATACTGTTTAGAACAAACTCGCACTGTCATGCATGCATCGATCCATGCATGACAACAGCCACTTAATCAATAGTTTTCGCTTCATGTTAACCATGCAGGGAATATTAAACTTTAGTTTGTCATGCCCCTAATGAAGAGGTGTACCATACTTCGATTAGAACATAATCTGTGATTAAAATTGAACTTTAACGGCGGATTAATAAACGCTTGTTTAATTTTTATCTTCGAAAACTTTCACTGCATGCATGTTTTTAACAATTTATTTGATGTAAGGACCTGGAATTTTTTTTCAATAATCGCAGTTGCTTAAAACTCCAGTTAGTTACTTAAACTTTAACCGCCGATTAGTGCAATAAACGGTTGTAACCTACCCATACTTAATTGGAGAAATTGAAATAAAACATGCAAACTTAGATAAACTTATATATATTTGTTATTATATAATTAACGGAATGTACCATGCAAACACTGATTATGGCGTTGATTGTTGTTTTAATTGGCATAACTCTACTAACGGGTAAAGGACCGATTAGTTTATTCGGCAGTTAAAATAAATTATCATTAAATGTTTATGTAATAATAAATATTCAACCCCGATTAGCAAAATCGGCAGTTAAAACCTGATTAAGTTAATCTGGGCATTTTGGTGCAACTCGACTGAAAATATATATGATTGAAATTGTGAAGTTGTATATACTGACCTTTCATGCGTAGATAGGGTCGTAAAATCCCTAATGTGCATGTGGAGGGGTCCATGCATAGATGTTTTCCTCCCATGCATCCATGCATGGAGTAATAAGTCGTCTATGGGTTTTTTCACACATCCCCCCATCCCTAATGGGCTCATATATTTCTTCCGAATTTAGTGACATTTATTAGCCACAACATGTTGTCAGTTGTTAAGCCTAATCGTGGATTAAGATTTGTTGTGCCGATACAACGATTTCCCCTCCCCTATATACAACATTGTATCTTAATCGCCAATTAGGCCTTCGTTTTAATTGTCGATTTATCACACGCTGAAC
This sequence comes from Ophyiulus pilosus, assembly GCA_033995625.1. Taxonomy (NCBI): domain Eukaryota; kingdom Metazoa; phylum Arthropoda; class Diplopoda; order Julida; family Julidae; genus Ophyiulus; species Ophyiulus pilosus. The sequence goes on along the minus strand of JAUJYV010003403.1, from coordinate 3,290 downwards.
TTGTAATTGAACTTGGTGCAATTTTTAAAGATAATTTGTAACATGTTTTACATGAAATCTGAGTTTTTGGTGCAACTCAACACTTATAATTATATGCTATAATTTAATGGTTAATCTGTTATATATATATTACATATCCGTTGCTGCAAACTATACGGTTAAATATAATGGTAGATTATAATATATATGTAGATAATTTGTAGCATGCATGTTTATATTTATAATTTAGACAGTATATGGGACCTAATGGTCCGTTAACTTTAATTTATCGCGTTCACATTGCATGCGTGTAAACTGTTTTTATCACAAATTATATTTTTTTAATAAAATTTTGTAAACTTGCATGTTATGCATAATTTTGTAAATATTAGATTCTCAAAAATCTCGAATTCAAACTCAATGGTTTCAGTATATAATATACATGCATGTATTTTGCATATATGTAAATTCCCAAAATTTCATAAATATATTCTATATATTTTTAGATATTCGCAAAATTTTGAATTAAAATTTGCGAAGAGCTTTTTAATGCAATTCACAAAAAGTCACTCAAATTAATATCTGCACGCCGACATTATAAAAGAATATAATTTTGTGTAAATTATGTTTAATTATATATTGGCAAAACTACACATTTTTATAAATATGTATAATAGAGTTTTTAATGTACACTATAGTCGATGAAATTGATTTCTGCCGACTTTAAAAGAATTGTGAAATATATAATTTGGTGTAAATTATATCGTGTTGAGCCTGTCATGATACAGCGCATACTAATCGCTATATCTAAATATATAATTGAAATTAAAGCTCATTAAATTTATGAGAAACTTCACGCTTATCAAGCGTTATGACAACCGACCGATTAAGCAATTTAATTCAAACAATAATGTAATTTCATGTCGTTTTTAAATACACAACAATTTTAATTCAAGTATCAAAAAATATGCGTTCTATCAATCATAATTATATATTATTTTTTTTCTGATTTTTTTTAAACATGAATTTTGGCTATTTTTTTGTTTAAACTTTTCCCATGCAACGTGTGAATTTTATATATTGTATACTTGTGTAATTGAAGGTTTGAAAAACATGCAATAGATGGCGCTACTAGACGGGGGGGGGGAAACAAACAACTTCACATGCATACACACGTTTTGTAGACTTTCAACGAATGACACGAGCCTTTTAATTATATTTTACGCCGAATTATATAAATATATACATATAATTATATCATAATGCCTGTATTATAATAACACTGAAGAAAATATAGTTTTTAGAAATATATATATATAATTCTCTAGAGAAATGGATGCGAGCCTGGTTCACAAAAGACATTAGTGGAAGTAAATTATACATGTATATAATTGTATACAATAGCCAGAAAATATGGATTTGTCCCTAGTAAACAGCTGCCCCAATTGACTGGAATATACCGTGTATGTAAATATTATGTAAAATAATCCAATTTCACATCTCATATATAAATCTCAAAATTGAAAATTTTCTAATAGAAGTTCATAGATGTCCTAGAAATTTTATTCAAATTCAATATGTTCATAGTAAAGCTGTCCCAATTAACCGGAATACCTTGTATGTGAATAGTATTTAAAATTATCCAATTTCCAGTGAATAACACATCTCATATAGATCTCATAATATGACATTTTAATAGAAGTTAATAGATGTCCTATATACATTGTATTCAAATTCAATGTATTCATAGTAAACAGCTGTCCCAATTAACTGGAATACCGTGTATGTGACTAGTATGCAAATTATCCAATTTACCAATTTTTTTTACCAATCCAATTTAAATATCCAATTTATCCAGTGAATAACACATCTCATATATATAGATCTAATAATACGACATTTTAATAGAAGTTCATAGATGTCCTAGAAGTTTTGTTGAAATTCAACGTGTTCTTAGCAAGCGGCTGCCCCAATTAACCGGAGTACCGTGTATTTTGCATGCACATCATACAAGTATCCAATTTCCAGTGAATAACACACCTCATAGATCTCATAGAAATTCCTAATAGAAGCTCGTTATGGCCTTATGTTACCGTAATTGAAACTTTTGATTATATTTGATATCGGAAAAGGGCCCAATGTTCGGTATTCGTTTGACCATGTATATATAAAGCCCTTTTGATATTTTCCCCTTCCTTCGATCGTCTCGTTTTAATTTCTATTTCTATGATGACAGAAACAATATTGGCGCTACGCTTTAATGTAATTTAATCAGATCTATATAGAGAACATTCTATGAATTATTCATAATGCATAGGAAATCGGAGCTTATGCTCAGGAGCATATAGAGCATTATACACGGGGGGATATCGCCATAGTCCTCTCATATATGGAGAGGACATGGGACTTAATCTATTACACGCAATATTGACACCGAGTTATAGGGAGATCAATGGGCCCTTTGATCGGGGGTGTCAATACAACAGACCCTATATCCCTTTCAACACCAGACGAATCCACAGAACACCATTTGAACTTTCTTCTGAACACGTAGAACACTATTCTGAACACGTGGAACACTATTCTGAACGCCTAGAACACTATTCTGAACACTATTGTGAACATGTTTGAACATTTTCCTGAGCTTGGTTGTATATACCTTTTTACATAAATCTTTTGTCTCTATGGCCATATTTAGCTATTGAAGTGCCATATTTAAATCTTGATGGGCCAAGTATGGACCATCATGCCATGTATAATAATGATGGCCTAAAAAGCCTTATATGGATCCTTAGTATAGGTCCTGAGAAACCACTCATGGGTCATAAAATGTTATAGATATGGTCAAACATTTGCATATTTGGATGAGTATTGCCATACTTCGACATAGTGGACAAATCTGGTCATAAGTTCGTGTGAACGTGTAGAACACTATTCTGAACGCGTAGAACACTATTCTGAACACTATTGTGAACATGTTTGAACATTTTCCTGAGCTTGGTTTTATATACCTTTTTACATAAATCTTTTGTCTCGATGGCCATATTTAGCTATTGAAGTGCCATATTTAAATCTTGATGGGCCAAGTATGGATCATCATGCCATGTATAATAATGATGGCTTAAAAAGCCTTTTATGGATCCTTAGTAGGTCCTGAGGAACTATACATGAGTCATAAAATGTTATAGATATGGTCAAACATTTGCATATTTGGATGGGTATTGCCATACTTGGAAATACAGTCGATTCCGCTTAATCTGGACACATCCGGCGGTGGCGTTTTGCCCCGATTAGGCGGCTGCCCAGAATAT
>JAUJYV010003402.1:0-10073 GCA_033995625.1 Ophyiulus pilosus | reverse complement strand
TTGTTCATTTACAATGGTGTTAGCGTGGGATACTTCGATGCTTTCCCACCAAAACTATTCTATCATAATTAGTCAAGTAGAGAAATAAACCCCATATAACTTAATCATTGTCCATTGTCAAAAAAGTAATGACTGGCTTAACAGTCATGAGGTTTTCATTGGTATCACGCGCTTTAAAATTTCTGTGAACGTCATTAGAGTTCAATAAAGAACTTTCAGATGCCAGATAAACAAGAGTTTCTCAAAAAGCTAGACAAAAATGATTACAGGTCGACAGATTGAAAAATGCCGACTGATTCCAAGTAGACCGAAGCTAGAACATGAGAAACAGTCAGACCTTTAAATGATGGAACTGGACACTGCAGTTTCTTATGTACACCAATCAGTTATATTTAAGTTGAACTTTCCGTAAGTTTTATTTCTGATAACATTCAGATTTCGTTACGTGCAGTCTTTGTTTGCAATTACGTGTTATTCTCCACTATCTCTGAAATTCAATTGTTTTTTATTTGGTCAGTGGCCCAATCTGCAGTGTTCGATTATAGGCACAGTGCTCACGTCTTTCTGTTTGCCAGCCACGTGTTGCTTCTAATCAATTAAGTAATCCATCACGACAGAGTCTGTTATCAAATTCGCTCAAGGCATTGTTCTGGGCCAAAAATAGCTTTTTCAGCATCGTATCGTCAAGGCTATTTTTCACTTTAATGTTTCTTCCGTTACAATGCTGCACTGGTATCTAATATAAAACTAACATGTCACAATTTTGAAAAATCAAAAAAATACGAAGAAAACCATAGTGATCAATAAGCCCATTGTAAGAGAAACAAAAAGGACTGACCTCGAACCAATCAGCTTAGCACCAAACATGCAAATCTGACCGAATGTCCGAATTGTCGGCTTGGATTTTTAGAAATAATCAACTTTGCTTTGATGTAATTTGGGAGCACGCACGAAAAGCCAATCATTGGGCTCTTTTAACTCGCAGAGCCATCGACCGCGGATTTAATCACTCACATACGTGATATCTCAATGCCTATCTGATTAATTAGACTTTTATTAATGCCATATCTTTTATGGACCTTAATAAAACGTATGTATACGTTCATTTTGAGATATTCAACGGCGCCACTTGCAATGGGGGAAGCCTGTGTTTGTTAACATCACAAAGATAGTAATCATGGCTTCAATCATGACCGTGTAATATTGCTCAGGACTGGAATTGCAGAAGACATATTCGTTTATAAAATTCTGTTACATGTAGTGGAAGCAAACCCTATACTGTAAAAGGGGCAGGAAAAACTAAGGGCAAAAGTCGTCATTTGTGCATGGATGGCGTGTATGCTTACTGTCAAATCTTTATGCAAATGACCATCGTCGAAATCTTCAAAGACTTGCCATTTAATTGCATGGTTTCCTGTCACTGATGGGACAATTTGCAAAGTCTGGCTTTGCAGCTAGGACAAGAGGGACGCCAAAAACTGGATAGAATACTAAGAAGTGCATTAATTTTGGACGCTACGAGTATCGTCGTCTACTGACGACATTACTGCTGTTATCTTCGGAAAATTACAATAAAAATGTGCTCCAGGGAACAATAACAACATTTCTTGTTTTTACATCAGGGTGATCTTGGGGAACTGACTTCTGGTGGGGACGTTTTGCACATACGAACTGAATCCAAATGTTGCATAGGCATGCAACACCAATAATATTTTTTTCCCCTAAGAATCTCGTAATTTATGATTCTGTCTAAAAGATTGTAACAATTTTTCATCGACAACAGTTTGATATTATATTACATGTAATCATCCAATTTTACCATATGTTCTGTTGCTGGAAGATAACTGCTGTTGGTAAAAACTAGGGTTGAGATGGGCAATTTCAAATTTACTAATTGCTACCATGTAATATTCGTAAAAAGGGTCAACGTAGAGGAGGACTATAATCCAGATTTGAAGATTTTAAAATCTTATCATAATTTAAAATTCATGTTTTCATGCTAGCAAGTTGAACGTTTGTTTTAAATAGTAAACATCTTAATGGAAACTTAACATTTTAGAATTCCTCAAACTTTTGAGGAAAACGAAAGATGCACTTATCAATTTCTACATGAGCACTAGCAGTACTTATGTTACTTCATAATATTAATGATGCATGCGGTGAAAGAACCACTCTGGAACGTACAGCACGTCGCTGGTTTCCAAAAAATCCTTCTGGAAATATGTAAAGAATCTCAAAGATGAAGAGGGTAGACCGTAAAGGGCATCCACCTGATGATGCAGATAATCAACTGAAAGCTTTGGTGTGCCCTCTTCATGCTGCTCGAGAAATGGTCCAAGAATTGGGATTTGGAATCTTGAAAATTCCAGCGAAATGAAGCAAGTTGGAAAAGTGAAATTGGCCATTTTCTCTCTCCGAATATCCTATTTATTTGCAGATAGTAGTTGCTAACAGTACCGGTTCTCACTTTAGTCCTTTAAGAACCAAGATGGCAGCCAGAGCGCCAGAGAAAAACGTAACTTAAACACAATTTTTTCAATTTTGTTTGTCAAAACGTGTTTTCAAGAACAGTTTTCACCAAACAGGTTTGCTACAAGCATTCACAAACATAATGGCCACACCGAAAAAAAACATTTCAACGAAACTAAAGTGATCCTGGTGGTGTTTTCTGTTCTGGACATGGTACTCATACCAAGGCTTGAGTGCAATGGCCATGCTCTAGCTACGTCAAGTTATATAGGCCTTGGTAGGAGCGTCTTAATAAGCTAACATTTTTTCCCTTTAATCTGGACCGCCTCTTGAGCGAACACCAGCAAACACCGGAATGTTTGCCGAAAACACGCTTTCATTTTTGCCATAAGTTTACAAAATCCACTGGACAGAAAACTGGCGAGCACATTTTTTTTTTACAAACATGTTTTGGAAACCCTGTTTTTGTTTTCAGGCGCGTACCCGCCTTAACACTCCAGTATCCTTTTCTAGGCAGCTCCATCTAACGAGTGTTTCGGACAACAATGTAAAGTAAAAATTCAACTGGAATGAGAGCAGTGAACACGTTCACGCGGATGCATTCAAAGCGAAAACCACGAACACTTTTCAACGTGACATGGGTTTGGAAAGAACGCTGGATATTTCACCGCCGTTGCGGCTTTTCGATCCGCCACCGCAAGCCCCGCTATTCCAAAGCGGAATCCGCAGCACTAGGAAGGGGTGAAAACTTACCGTCCTTTCCGTCATGGCGTAGAGGTGATCGTAATGCCTATCGAATCTCAAATCGGCATTTATCTGGCTCCCTTCCTCCAGGGTGATGTCGTCGTATTCAAATGCTTCTCGGGACGATTCCACCGCCACCTGTGGAGTAAACAAGGAAACACAATAAGGAACGGCGGGTATATTTCAATGGGGCGCGAAAAATAGATGGAAAACATAAGGGCGTACGATAATACTAAAACCAGCGCTACTTCAGAGCAGCATATAAGAAGAACAAGCACGCCGAGCATGGAAAAGGGAGGGAAAAAAACAGCGCAATGCGAGGGTGAGGAAACGACCTAACTACTTCCGAGGATTAAATAAATGATTTGTTCTCCCGTTCTCCAAAGTCCCCCCCCCACCATCGGTCCCCGAACTCCAATTTTTAAAGGCAGGTTCTAAGTACGGCCTGCATTTTACGATATCTCCACCGAGGTCCCTTGCACATTCGATGCTCGGTCTAGCCCATATTCACGTTTATCGATCTGCATTTCGCGTGGGTGGCAAAGGTGGGGGGTGGGGAAGCCGAGATGGTAAGCAGCTCATAGGAAACGTGTGGGGGTGGGGGAGAAGATGGCTAGCAGTATAAGCTTATAAAATGCAAACGCCATATCCTTTCAGTCGAAAGCTAGATCTCCTTTATACTGTTGTCAAAGTGTGGCGATTACGGTTCACTTGCTTATAGTGTGGCATTACCTTATTCAAACTATAAAATTCAGAAAAAAGCCCATACTAGCGCTATCAAGTGTGCATTTACAGTTTTACGTTGAATTTTAGAGAGCATTTGGGTAACCAATAGGAAAGGAGGAGCTAGGCCAACCGGGCTGCGAGCGAATTAACTTAACTCGAAATCTGGAAGTGCAAACTGCTCTCGCTAAAAGCCAGGCTCAGAACCCCGAAATTTATTTTCTCAGAGACTCGAGACGCATTTTCAAGTGAACTGAAAATGCACGAACCACGCAAAATGCAGCCTGCTCAACAGACGCATTCAAGCCAAAACCCCAACGTCTCGTTTTCCCCAATAACCAGGACATGATGGGGGGCAGAAAAACGTACCATATTACAATTCCGTGAATCCTTTAACACAATAAAGGATATTCGGACTTTTCGAGTGCATATTAACTGAACTGGCAACACCTTTTCATCAAGGAAATGTCAAAAAAGCTCACGTGACATAAGTTGTTATCAAAATTGATATTGTTTAGCTGACTATATTAAATTTTTTATGTTTACATTGTTTAAAATTTTAAAGTAGCAAGTATTAGAGAGTATAAAGAGTCAACGTCTTTATGCTGACCTTAACTGTAATGGCGGTAAGGGAAGAACCACGCACGCGCACTCATGACGTTCATTGGGCAATTCAATGCAATGCTCCTCCCATTCCGCCATTACCGTCAAGGTCAGTATAAAGACGTTCGTTGGCTAAAACTCTTATTATTTAAATAATTAATACGTAATAATTAATTGTGTATCTGGAGCCTTTTTAATTCTTAAAAATCACTGATGACCACTCGAAGATGCCTTGTTATATTCACTTTGGGAGTACTCAACTCCAAACATAGACATTATTAAACGCCATATATGGCCATACATGTAAGATACTATGACATGTATGGCCCTATATAATCTGTTCACGCCCTGCCCCAAAGTTACCCCTCATGATAGGGTAAATTTAGAACAGAAATTGATGGGAATATCCCTTCACCTGTTAATCAGAGTGAAAATGATGCCATATTCGGAAAGAGGAGGGTTGATTCTGCTTGACCTTGCCAGTTTCGGGTCGTAATTATTGACCACTTTTTCAGAATTCCCAAAGTATCCACATTTCACGGTACGTTATGTGGATGATGCCTATACATCGATGATTAAAGTTTTTAGTAACTAAAATTGAAACTTGTTTTGTTATTGAGAGTTTGTTTAATCCATAGCTGCTTATATGAAATCATTATAAAAATAGTTTGGATCTTCCAGAGTTCAGTGCCAAGTAAGAATATCCAACACGACTAATAAGTTACCAACCTAAATTAATTGGCATAGTGTCTAATTAAAATTAAAATGATGGCAAACATGCATACTGTCAATAGTATTCAAAATTAAATTGAGTCAGTCATGACAATGCAACGTTAATATTTACACGTGTTTCTCCTGTATAGCCGTTACAAGATAACCCTAAATGAAGGCAAACACGCAAAACACTTAGATAATCTAGGTTTGGTGCACTACATATTGCAGGAAGATAATTGATAATGGATCCCAAGCGAACTTGACGTGTCTTGAAAAACCGCATTTCCCTCTTTTTTTTTTAAAACCTTGCATATTAACGCACGCTTTATCGCCCCTCTTAATAATTATATTTTATCAATTTTCATATTTGTTCTTAGCTCTACGTTTTTTTTTTGTGTGCGTATTTTTCTAATGCGCCCGTAGATGCATTTTAATGAGACTGTAGTATAATGATGGTAAATGTCAAGAGGGTGGATGTAATGCAAAATTGAATTTTCGTGGAAAAAAAAAACCTAACTTAAACCAATAAGATAGGCAATGGCAGAACATTGCTTCTTATTCGTAGAAAGAAATTCACATTATTAAATTCCTACCACCTAACCTCTTTTTGTTCATGTAGGCCACGCCATGTAAATTATCTGCAATGCAATTAGCGCAAGAAAAAAAATAGCAAAAAATCAGTATAGCGACAAATAAAAAATTAACCTGTCATACTCTAATGCAGTCATAAGCCATTGGATTGACAAATGCTTGGAGCCAGTGCCATTATTATTTACGTCAAGATACGTCGGAAGTCCATTGGAAAATTAACGAGTTTAATTTCATAATTGGAGACATATAGAAGTGGGCTTAAATTAAGAATGAAGCCAAAGAAGTTGGGTTATGCTAATATGCCCCATATCAATGCAGATAGGGGAAAAAAATGCCATCATTACATTAAATAATGATATTTTGCTTTTGAATAATGACGGCGGCTTTGCTCGATGAAATATAGCCAATGGCAAAGCTGCTTTGTACAGTGTGTCCTGGAAAGCCCTAGCTTAATGTTCAAAGAATGAATGATATGGAGGTAATTCAACGTCAAAAGCTTCATCGTTCCGACCAAATTCGAATTACACGAGAAACCAAACAAATGCCATTCATTTTACGTTAAAACTTCTCTTCTTTCAAATCTCCGATAACATCCAGTCATACAAGTGCACTGCTGAAACTGAAATTAACTTCTGAACATGAAACGAAAACAGGCACAATGCTCAGTCAAAGTATATATAGCAGCGGATTTTTATTCCTGAACTCTAAAGGTAAATTTAGGGACTGCAGTTTATACTACTATGTAAAGGCAATATAAATGCATAACCAGGGTTTCTTGGATGAACGTATGTAACAACAAAGCGTCTTTTAAAAAAGGACATTGCGTTTCGATGATGAGCAATTTGGTCTTGTAGAGATGCTCTAGTAGTTTTGAAGCTTATCGATATTCAAGTTTAGGTGTGTTTAGGGACACTGTAATAATATACTGTGATAACGATCGCTAATGTTCCAGAATTAATCAGCTTCAAAAATTGATTGCATTTATTATTATGTATTTAACAAAACGCCATTTTTGATTCAAAACAGCTTAATATGTCACGCAATAAATGTCCACAGAATTCCAATTAATATTAAATATAAATTACCTCCGCATAAGTGGCATAGCAGTGAAAAGTGAAGAGCTCATAAACTATTCTCACCACAAAGTCTCCTGTGAATCCAAAATAATACATTTTGGTTGTGCATTTTGGTATGCTAATTTACAAACAGTATTTGTGATATTAAATTATAAATTATTCTTGGCTTAATTAATAAAAGAATCGTATCTGCTATTTCTAAACATTCAACAACAAAGACAAAATCCAGCTTTTGTCAAGTAAACAAATGCAATGTAACCGATTTTTAAAAAAAAATGAGGTGCTTTTAAGGAAACGACGAAAGTACATATGTATATCTCTCGCTCTACATACATCGTGGTTATCTGAAATTTATCATCCGAGACAAAATAATCTAAACTACTGTTGACCTTACATGCACAATTAGGATGTAAAGTGCGAAGGCATCGGATTAAAATTTTCAAAGTTAATAATGCGGCCGTAGGCCAAAGTTCTTGGACAAAATTCGAGCATATTTCAAGGACGCCTAGCACCAGTGATTTCAACAATACTTTTCAAACGAATCAGAACATTTTCTAGAACAATTTTCCGATTAACAAAAACTTCCCGTCGCGGACACAAAATTCCAGCCTAGACTGGTGTTTTTACATGAATTTCAAGCAAAATTCCCGACATTTTCGAGGTGACAAAAATTCAAGAATTGCAAGGATACTGGACATCCTGTAAATATGATAAACAGATTAAAACGATTATATTTAGAAGAAAAAAAAAACCCAGGAGTCATCATACCAAGACCATGAATTTTGAATATCTCATCAAAACGGTTGATTTTAAGCATGCATTGAGCCTAAATTAAGCAAAACTGTGACCACATACGGATCACATGACAAAAATTCCACCTATAAATTTTAAGCTACATTATCAAATTAGCTGATTCAAGTTTGTTGCAAGCACGCTTTAGTAATAAAATAGGCTCAGCCAGAAAATGCAGACTAGACTATCACTGTGATTCCGAAAACTTTCGCACATTCATCTCCGCATTGCAAAGGAATGCGAAAGGTCCTTTACACAATACGTTTCGAGCGTGGCCAAAAGTGTCATGTTTGCTGAGGTGTCACCGCCACCCCCTACTGCATCTCCTCCCGGCCATTAATTGCTACATCCACGTCCCTGATGCATCGGAATTTTGGAAAAATTAATTTATGTGCTCAATGGGAGAGCAATGCGTACACAATGGCTTTCTTTTGCGAATCCCTCCACGATGGTCTTACGCAATTGTGTTTGCGTTAACCTTTTATGCGCCCACACAACACGGCAGCAGAGTCAGTAACCTCGTGCTGTTTCCAATGCGCCATAAATCCCCATCTGCATGCCGTGGCAGTGTAAAGGCATGCGAATCGAAATTAGGATTGGAAGGCCGTTAACACCCAAATAAAGTGATGTGGGGGTGGCAGGAGAGCTCCACAGCAATGCGTGAGCAACAATACAGAAAAATGCCATTTTCTTGCCAGCCGATTCTTAATTATCGACGGCATTCTCCCCAATCTTCAGGAGGCGAAAAATCCATTTGCTATTTAGGAACTCATCTACGAATACTTCTCTTATAATTACCAAACAACCGGGTAATTCCACCGTCAAATAGCCACCACACGAGGGGTCGGACCCTGGTTCGATATCTGGGGAGCTCAGATCCATTCCATCAGAACTTAACCTATCAACCAAATTTTCCAAGAGGAAATTTTTTTTTTATATATATTTTTTATTTCGGAGGACCATTATATTATTATTGACTGACATTTCTTGGGGGACCAATGAGTGCGCATTGGATGAAGAAGAAGAGAAAAAAAAATCGGCCCAAAAGAGACGACAACGAGTAAAATCAATGATGCCACAACACAAACACGAATTTAATCTCTACAGCTTCCCCCGTTGCCATGGCAACGCCCTGATCAATCTGCATGGGCGATACAAGGAGATGGGGGGAAAATATGGAGAACGGAGTATAGGAAAATGTTGCGAGAACGCCTCCTGGCACTACCAGGGTTGCTATGCAAATCGCTAATAAGATAATAGTCCCTTGCTTTCCCCACCTACTTCATCAAACGCCAGAGTATTTTTTTCTTTCTTTATACAGTATATACCGTTGCCAAAAATATGGCGCCCAGAGGTAAAACTAAAAGAAAAATAATAAACCGGAGCAATGCTTAGTTGAATTGATTAAATGGTAAACCAACAGGGCTATACGAAGAAAATTAGAACGACATTAGTCGAGCCCGACGCGTGTGCACACTGATTAGATAATTCAGCTCGTACAAAATAATCGATTAGCTTTTAAGAATTCCGTGCTTTTTTTTTTAGATATATACATCTTCGGATCGAACATGATGCAGAAAATGGGTTCTACCATTTATCCCCCTCATCCCTCCACGGGCTATCTCACGATTCGCCTACAAGAAAAAATGCTATAAATATAAATACGCTGGGTTATAAATAAAATTATGCCATCATCTAGTATACGAAGAGCCCAAGTAAATTCACAATTTTGTTGGACAAGTGTCAACATCGTAGAATATGCAAACTTTATGGTGAAGGCTGCTGCTTATCGGAAACAGTTTACTAATCCAGCAGGGATGTCACGTTTTCATAATTTTGCTCGACATTTTACGGCACTATTTCGAACTCTATCAACTTGAAAATGTTCCCAAAATGTCACTTTTGCATCCCATGAAACCTTTTGTAAACAATCGAGCTAATTCTCGGTATAAAATTCTGCAGTATTTCGGCGAAATATAGTTTATTAAAAATAATCACTTTTTCTTCTGAATTCGAAGGCTGTTCGAGTGAAATCTTAAAACGAACAGCGAGACCATTAGATTTGAGCCTCGTGATTTAGTTAGTATTCATTATTTCAAATATCTTCGCCCTTTCACATGCATACGTTTAATTATTTGAAACGAGGCAACAGGGAAACTGAAAGGCCATTTACGCAGCACTGTTATGAAATAAAATCGCGGTGCGTTTTGACTCGAGTCTCTATGGATTTCATTTGTTCTCACACTAATGACTAGCCTACTATCGTTATACAACTTCATTACGAATGATTGCCTATAGTAGAACTAGACAACTAGATTTAACTAATTACAGAACGAGACTTACTCTGGGAAACTGAATCAC
>JAUJYV010003401.1:0-10075 GCA_033995625.1 Ophyiulus pilosus | reverse complement strand
AAGTTAACGTTAAGGCGTTGGCTGGCTCAAACTCTCTATTGGCCAAGCATGCTCGTTATCTTCCTCAAATTATATAACGGGGTGCATTTTGGGGGTTGGAACGGATTAATGGCATTTCAATTAATTTCATTGGGGAAAATTGCTTCGAGATACGAGCAAATTGACATACAATCTGTGTTTGCATGGACCAATGAAAACCGGAAAGAAAATCAAAGTTTTCTATTTATTGTTGCTGTTCAATAGAACAATAGGTTAATAGGTTCAATAGGTTAAATTTGTTTAGCAAAAATGAAAAAAAATTGTTTTCTACATACGCCATCATTCTTTCTGTATTTAATAGAAGACTTTTATTTTAGACAACTATTGGCCGATGTTTTCGATCATGTGTATCTCACGTCGGAACTATGCAGCCACGATGATGTAGCGTTATCTTTGCTAGGAAGGCCTGAACTAGCAATCACTTACACGAAATTACACTGTTGGAGGTTGACACAATATCAGAAATGCGTCTATTTGGATGCAGATACTTTGGCAAGTAACTTAACTATTAATGAAAACTTGTTTGCAGATAAATTCATATATGTATCGTTTAATCCAAAATGCTGTGGAGTTAATCTGCTAACGAATAATGCTTTGGAATGGTACTAATACAAAATTAATTAATTTACATCTAGGTACTTCACAATTGTGATGAACTTTTCGATCGAGAAGAACTTTCTGCTGTTCCTGATACTGGATGGCCAGATTGTTTCAACAGTGGTGTTTTTGTATTCAGGCCATCATTGGACACTTATGCAAAATTGGTGAGCTTGGCTCTTACCAAAGGAAGTTTTGATGGTTAGTGCTTTCTTTAAATTCCACAGACATTGGACGGGTAATTTTTATATTTTCTTGTTTTTTTTTTTTTAAAACTTTGAATATATTTATTTTACATTTTAACATGTATAATATTTTTGCACATTTTTTTATAAAAATATGTATAACCTTTCAATCTGGGCAGGCATACTGAGACTTAAATATAGTATTACCACCATTACGTCAAATTGATTTTTCATTTGCAAACATTAGCGACTCTTCATAACACTGTGTTAAAACTTTTAAACCCAATAGGAGGTGATCAAGGCTTGCTGAACACGTATTTTGGAACGTGGAGATCAGACATTTCCAGAAGACTGCCATTCATTTATAACATGGTTTCGAATGTGTCTTATACGTATGCACCAGCATACTTACAGTAAGTGTTTTTGATAACTCCATGGATATCATTCCTGTGAAAAGAATTTTGCAATCTGAAGTTTCCCTGTGATGTTCTGATTGCAGTTTTGCAAGTGGAGTCAAGATTGTCCATTTCCTTGGATCAGATAAGCCGTGGTTCGTGCGGTGGCGGACTGATAATGGTGCGGTTGATCTGGGTGAACACCAAAGCTGGGAACTACACATCCCATTTCTACAAACGTGGACTGGGATTTTTCGAGAAAAAGTTCTTCCAAAATTGTCAGAGGTAATGCGTCCCATGATTTAATTTTAATTTCCATTTTTGTCTGTCGTTTTGAAAACTGAAAACATGCATGTAATTGGTATGACCGATGCACCTACGAGATGGACGTGTCCAAGGACTTGCATGTGAGGCAGTCCTGTCAAAATTAATGGATTTTCATGCAGTAACTTTTAATTATTCATTTATGTATTTTCAGGCAGCTAAAAACTATGTTCACAAGTCTACGTGGATGACTGTCGATCAGTTGTTTTACCGGATTGCATCGGGCGACATAAACCAATATGTAGAACGTTCACGGACGCCTGACGACCCACTGGTCGAGACTCATTTTCCTAGTCACACGTTTTCACACCCTTTTGAAAAATCAGTACCAGGCCCACCAGTAATAGTGTGGCAACCATCTGCAGTACCGGAATCGACATTTTCAACACCACCGCCAGTGTCATCATCCCTACAAGCTGAGCCATCGCTTAAATCATCTCCAGAACCCACACACCACGTTTACATAGACCTGCCAAGACATTCCGAGTCTGAACATCAGAAATCTATTGTTAAAGAGCCAGCTGATCCACACTGGGAAGCGTTGCTTTGGCATTCCGTTCAAAGCCCATGGGAACCACCATTACCACCCTCTTCGGAAGACTATCAACTTCCACCTAGTCAACAATATCGAGAGTCGTGCGATGAAAATCCTACGTTTGGATGGTTTTCGGCTGATAGTGGAGCGCAGTCACCTACAGCGGCACAATCTGAGGCGCACATCACAGAGTCCAAAGAAGAGCCTTCTCGGCAATCACTTCCACAGGACACCACGGATTCTTCTCGTGGAACGGAAGATCAAGAAGAGGACTCGGCAACCACAAGTGGAACAAGCGGATTCACGAGAATGCGATATTGGGAAGAAGGTAACATCGATTACCTTGGAAAAGACAAGTTCGACAACATCTTGAAGAAGTTGGAATTCATGTTCACCACCACCCCAGATCCAAAAACCGAACTGGAAGACTTTAAGGAGAGCCTAAAAGATAGTTTGGCCCAAAGCACTGCTAACCAAGCTGGGTCCATAAACACCTCATCCCTCTTGGACGAGGACGACGTTGCAACGCTGGTTCCCGACGACCCATCAGAAGTCGAAGAATCTTGGCAAGGGTATCCCGAAGGAGATTACAGTGGGATGGTAGAGTGGCAAGAAGGAAGGATAGACTACTGTGGCAGGGACAGATCTGATAATATAATGCGGCGATTGGACTTTATCATATCAGGAGGAATAGAAGAGAATTGTAAGAGATTTTCTTTATTTATTTTCACGTTTGACGCAAGCAAGTTTCATACTAATTTAATATTTCTTTACAGAAGTTTAAGACTGACTTGGAAAAGTATGCACATGCCAGCAGTGGAGTTCAAAGTTTGAACCTAGGAAACTGGCAGACACAATGTATCGCTTAGCAAGAAAGAAAAATAAGTAACAGGATTACTGTTTGTGCATTGGTATACTCTTGATTAGAAGCAAGTAAAAGAACATTAGCAAAAGTAAAAAAAAATGATTTATTATTATCTTTCTAAAACTTTAAAAAAAATCGTTCACATGTCTTTCAAAAATATCAAACAATAAGAGGTAATCACATTTGGTCATCTTAGTCTGAGAATCTCTTCGGTTGCCATTTTACACAACAGGTTAAAGTCGAAGTTCAGCTGGCTTCTCCAATATTGGCGGACTCTACCCCAAATTTCGGCCGGGTATCTAGGGCTTGCAATTCCGTGGAAAATTCTTGCGACGGCACGACCAGTAAAATTATTTTCTCCGTAATGGATGCTCAGAAACTGGCGAATATGCGTGGCCACCCTACTGACGTCTTCAACCCGAGGAGGATCACTTGCACAGTTGCTAAATTCAGCCAGTTCAGGACAGGTGGAATTTTCGAAATACTTGCGAATAATGTCTTTTAGGGTTTGGCTGTTTTCTTTGACAATTTCCCCTTTGCAGGCAGACTGATGTGGAAATGAGATCCTGAAAAGCGCACAATAACTGTCAGCTAGGCATTTTTAGCATCAGGTTAGGCTTTCAAAACAGGGTTTTTATCATAATCCTACTTATTTAAAATAGCGTAGAATTTCTCTAGTTGTTCCAGTTCCATTTGCTCATGTTTCGCGATGCAATCGTGAAGATCATTTAGAATGGCGTCTCTCTCGTCATCATCCAAGTCACCAACTGCTCTGACGTGAAATGATAAATCGTTGAAATCTACCACAATTCCGGACTTGCAATACTTGATTTCGCCTAAAAAATGCAAAATGCAAACTATGAAGCCACGTGGAATCTATGCAAAACCTGGTAATTATTAATGCGAGCATTGTTTACAAGATGTCTGACATTTCGTGTATTCAGCTTCTGTGAGGCTCGGTCAGACACCTTCTAACAATCATCCTACCGTTAGCTCCTTTGAGTTCATTCCACTGCAACTTTGACAACTGCTTTCGCAGGACAGAAGCCTTGCAACCCATTAAAGATGCTATTTTCACCAGCGGGAATTCCAAAGTGTTATCCTTCCCTCGATGGCTGCTTGCAGTTTTCCGTCGTTCGCCTTTTTTGTCCAAAGCAGCGGCTATGGCCACCGGTCTACACTAGGGAAAAAAAATTGCATCGTTATACCGGGATCTTAAAATCAGGTAAGACAACCTAACGTTAAGCATACCTTTGAGATTAAGTTGTTTAGTTGTTCAGTGCCCCCATAGCAAAATAGGTTGCACGTCCCGTACATACGATTCAGAAGCTGGATGTAGTGCTTTGGATGCATTTCCAAATTACAGAGAATGGTTTCAATTCCTAATCAAGGAAAATTATCATTTGTCGGATCTGAATATATAATCTATCGCGGGGTCTGTTTCGAGCATTGCAATGCCATCCAGTAGTAATTTACTAACTGGTTTTCTTAAAGGCTCGCTAAGAAAGTTATATATACTGTACCTTCTTCTTTGATGTCCAGTTGCTCAACAGCGGCGTCGACCGAAAATGCAACTTCGTGACCTTTACATCTCCATGTCTGGTCCGCTGGTTTTTCGGCATCATTCTGAAAAATTCAGTTTTAAAACCAAATTTGCACATAACGGTTAACAGAATACCGACCCACATTATTAACCTCGCTTGTTAACATCCTTTCCATCTGCTGTAGTTTTTTGCACTTGCAACGGTTGAAAACTAATTTCATCAATTTTCCTAACGAGGCCCTATCCACGGTATTGGCATAAATATGTCGGCGCAGTTCTTGCCGATCTTCGCCCTGTCACGGTAATAGCTCGCTTTAAGATACTGCTTATTTTTCTGTACGCTACATTTCGGAATGCTTATAATTACGTTTAGGTCCAAAAACACGTGGCAATAGGCTGGTTCGCCATCCCTTCCTGCTCTACCGATCTCTTGAACGTAGCTTTCGATGCTTTTTGGCAAATTGTAGTGTATCACTGCACGCACGTCCGCCTTATTCAAGCCCATTCCAAACGCCACCGTTGCCACAACAACTCTGAGTTTTCCTGAAATTGCACAAGTTCTCATAAGCGAACCAAGCTTAAATGCCAACAAAACATGGCTCCACAGATGCAGAGTTTATTACAAACCAGCCATGAATTTATTCTGAACTGAACGCCGCCTGCTGGGAACCAGGCCTGCGTGATAAGCTTCTGCCGTCCACTCTTCGTTGCAATGCTGCAAGCTGGTGCGTATTAGCGAAGCCAGCCTCTCGGTCTGCTCTCTTCTGATGCAATATATGATGATGGACTCGCACTCAAAATACGGTTCTCTCCTTAGAAGATTTAATAGTGCCTGGAATCATTTTTCACATTAGGAATCTGTCACAATTATGTTCTTGGCGGGATTAGAGATAAGGATTCCCCAGATTCTTACCTCCTCTTTATGGTCTCTCGAAACTGTTAATTGCAAATTGGGCGGTAACACCGTTCCACGGATTACAGACTGTACCTCGTCCTTCAGTTCCAAATGTAACACAATGTTCTCGATTGTATTCATTGTTGCGGTGGCTGTTAAACCAAGAACGCAATTGACCCGCAGAGTTTCTCTAATAACCTGCATCGCACAAGAAACCAAGTCGTTTACAGATTTCGTTGCCCTTTTACTACTTTCGAAATGTAGTTATGCGCACACCTTACCCTGCACAAACGTAGATAAGTGGGCCTGAAGTTGTGTGACCACATGGACACGCAGTGGACCTCGTCGATGCACACAAACGATATGGGAGGCATCTCTTGAGGCAGGATCCCGTACGGAGATCCGGCACTGCCAACCAGACTTTCGGGCGATACAAAGAGCACGTTGACCTTTCCTTGAGAGACAGCCTCTTTCACCTTTTTTCTTTGAATTACGGTCATGTTGGTATGCATGCACGCTGCTTTCAAACATGATGGGACTCTCAACAGCTATACAAGGGATATATTTAAAACAAATGTAGCTGGTATTTCTAATTGGCCTAATCAAAGGCAGTTGATGGCATACCAGATAACTTCATTACCTGATCTTCCATTAGTGAAACCAATGGGGAAACGACTAGAGCGGTGCACTTTGATCTTTGAGAATACATGTATGCAGGCAACAGGTAGCACAGGGACTTGCCAGTGCCAGTCGGCTGAATTACTAACGTCGATAATCCTGAATTAAGCAATTCGATTAATACTTGGTTTAGGCGAAAGTTGCGATAACACCAAAACTTGCTTGACCCGAAACAAAATGGGTTATTTTACCTGCCAATACCCGTGACACAGCTTGAAGCTGTCCTTCTCGGAAACTTGTGTAGCCGAACTTGTGAAGAGCATTTTCAACTTTAACCAGTGCACCTGTAAAGACATCCACGTTTAATTCTTGTAATCCTTTTATAAATTTACATAACACTACAATATGTCCTAACTATACTTTTGGACAGTTTGCCATCAACCAGTTCAAACATAGGTTCTGTCACCAAATATTCGCATAAATTTGAATCCAACTCTTCAGATGCAATCTCTTCAACATGCTGAGTGTTTGCTATTGCAATTTCAGCTGGAATGTTAACTGCATCTACTGTAAATTACAGAAACATGATTTTACATGTCTTGAAAGTAAGCAATGGGAACATATTTTAAATAATGCCTTACCAGCTGCTGCCAAAAGTAGTTCATCATCCGACTCCGAATTATTCAAATCATCACATGGCTCTTCTTTGAACTGCTCTTTTCCAAGCTGAAGCTCCTTCCACTTCCCGAACTTGTAGCGCCTGTAATTGAATTGCTTTTTTCCACGACAAAACACCTTTTTCTTCAAATTAATGCGTACGTAGTTCTCGGCCGAGGGAAGCTTTTTCGAATTTCGCCACGCCGGCTTCTTAGTGCTGGATTTCCTAGAAGGGCGGGCCAAGTCTTCCAATTCCTCTTTGTCTAGGAATTTTTTGGATGATTTACTTTGGGTAAGCTTTCTATCTTCAGAGGATTCAGGTTCGATATCTTCAGATTCCTCCTTTAATTTTCTCTTCTTTACGCGAGAAGACAAACCTGTTACTTTGGTCTTTCTTTTTCTGGTCTTCGTTTTTATTTCTAGTGCAGAATCGGAATCATTATCAGAAAATCTTCGTACTGCTTTCTTTGTTTTGGTCAAATTTCCCTTGGCCTTAGAATGTTCTTGTTTCTTTCGCTTATTTACGGCAGAACTAATTTTTGGAGTTTCAGCATCTTGCATGTCCGCCAACTGAAACACATCGCCAGACTGATCCAAAATTGGCATGTTATCAGGCTCCGTACATTCTTTAGCGTGATAACGTTTGCTTGGCACACTCGTTTCACAAAACCCATCTTCTAAAAGTAATGTTGGCGAGTTATCCACATCTCTGCTAACCATCGGCAAATCTCGATTGCTTGTTTGTTGATTAATTGGTACAAATGGTTTTGAACTTTTTAAGCACCTAGTTGCTGGATGCTCAACAGTTTTGGAATTAGCGAAGCTGCATGAGTTGCCTGTAGCATCCTTATTTGGCATATTCTGATTGCTAAAAAACACCTGGGAATTACGACGCGAGAAGCTCGAATCCCCTGCTGAAATTGGAGTGAGTGCTTTCCCTTTCACGTGATTTTCACTCGTTTCGTTAGTCAGTTTCACCTTAAACTGCGGCTTGAAAAGCACATCATCTACTGCATCGACGCTTTCCACCGCTGGACTAGTTTTATAACTTGAAACACATTCCTTCACACCATTCGTTTTCAGCAAATAAGCATGTGCCCTTAACTTCTTACCGAAATGCTGTACAGACGACAAAGGCTTGTTTACTGTTTGCTTAATATTAGAGCTGCTCTTGTTTAGGTCTGAACCCCATGGGCTAAGTTTAATATCCGATGAGATCTATTAGAAACAATATGCGTTAGTTTGGTGTCATGACAGCTTAAAATATGTATGCTGGAAGTTTGGCAATAACTGAAATATACGTGGCAACAGGTTAAAAATATGTATTCGAACCTTAATTTGCACGACTTCTTCGGTGGTTTTAGAGATGGGTGTTTCTCGTCTTTCCTTGGTCATCTTATAATACTCTTTGTACATGCCTGTCAATAGGTGCAAATCATTATACTTGGGTCAAGTTTCAATATATCGTAATTTAGTGCTATAATATGGCAGTAATTTCTTACTTTGTATTTCCTCTGGTGAATTTGTAATATCCTCCTGTTTTTTTGTTTTTTTAAAAAAATAACATATTCTTATTTTTAAGTAAAGTACAATCGTACACAATATATAGGCTGCATGTGTGACATAATATAAGGATCACTTACTTTGCCAGGTTTTCGGTTGTTGTCCTCTAGGAATTTTAATTCCCATTGTTTTAACTTCAATTTGAGCTTCTTTACTTCAATTTCGGGGGAAATGTTAGCCATTTTAAGCGACTAAGCGATAAATATTTCAGACAAAAGTTAGGACAAGCCAGAAACTTGGCGCTTTAAATTGCATTATAGTGAAAGCATCAACAGATTACAATAGCAGTGTATCACATGTAAACAATCTCAATTTGACGACGTTTTCGGTAATATAGATTATTCTTGGTTGCTTGGCCAAGAAAAACCTTATTACAGGGTGTATCTAAAGTTCGTATTATCATTTAAATGTTAAATGAAGCAGAAACCACTTATTAAAACACATCAGATCTTTATAATTAAGAATATAATTATTAACTCTGTGTTTTAATATTATAAAATTTAAAAATTCATAAAATATGTCCAACTTTGCCACCTTGTCTTATAACTACTAGCGCGAATGTGTTTTGAATCAAAATTATTGCTTCATTAAATTAACTCCCTAACCTTATTAAAATAATAAAAAATTAACTTATTAAAATAAGTATTAAAACTTATATACGACGAAGGAGGGATTCGAACCCCCGCGGGCAGAGCCCATTGGATTAGCAGTCCAACGCCTTAACCACTCGGCCACCTCGTCTTACGCATAGTTGTTCCAAATACATTTTGAATCAGGATTATTACGTCATTAAATTATAAAATTTATTGTTCTTTAAAATAAAACTTATATACGACGAAGGAGGGATTCGAACCCACGCGGGCAGAGCCCATTGGATTAGCAGTCCAACACCTTAACCACTCGGTCACCTCGTCTTGCTCGCATTTCGAACAAGTTTAGTTTTAACTAGAAGTAATATTGTGTAATGTCGATATGTCTTGTCCTAACCAAAAAAACATTTTTTTACTTTTGCAGTTATAAATAAAAACTTTCGACGAGGATGGGATTCGAACCCACGCGGGCAGAGCCCATTGGATTAGCAGTCCAACGCCTTAACCACTCGGCCACCTCGTCAGTTGAACACGCTATTATACGCTCAAGTAAGAACAGGTAAGAATGCCAAGTAATGCAATTTCTTATCTAATACCATCATAAAATAACAATGGTTATGATAAGCTACTATCATTATTTTTTGAACTTTGAATACACGTGTCATTGAACTGAAATAACTCTTCACCAATAATACAATAAGTAGAGAGTTTGAGCCATCCAACGTTAACGAAACGGTAACGGTAACGATAACGAGAAACAGCGCTGGCGGACTGGAATGTCAAGGACTACTCTATGCGAAGCATGACATTCCGGACTTCCCGCGCTGTTTCTCGTTAACGTTATCGTTTCATTAGTGTTGGATGGCTCAAACTCTCTAATATCTGTCATATGCAAATATGGTAGTTACTATAACTCCATACTTCCGTTAAAGTTAATGTAAAACAGGTTTTGCATTTAAACCTAATATCGTCTTTTACTATTCCAACAAAAACAGCTAGTTTTAATTGCCAATTAAAATTTGAAAAACTTCAACCCCAAAACCGTTTAAATACAACAGAGATAACGATGCGACTAATTATTTTCAGTTTTTGTGGTTATTTCACAAATATTTAAAGCCGCCAAAACTCCTAAATTTGAAAATCCATCTCAAACTTAGTTTATAAACATTATTATTTACTCGATTTTCTGCAAAAGTACAGTGATACCTCGAGATACGAGTTTAATTCGTTCCGTAACCTTGCTCGTATGTCAATTTGCTCGTATCTCAA
>JAUJYV010003400.1:0-10076 GCA_033995625.1 Ophyiulus pilosus | reverse complement strand
CCCCTATCCACGTCACTCGTTATGCGAAACAAACGCTCGTTAAGCGAGTCATTAAAAAAAAATTATATTGCTCGTTATGCGAATCACTCGTTATGCGAGGTGCTCGTTAAGCGAGGTTCCACTGTATTATACGCTATTTTAATATTGTACATGTATTAAACAATAATCTAAATCAAATGTTCTATTCCATACTTTGACATAAAACACCATATATGGTCATTGAGATTTCAGACATGTATATGAGGCATGATATGGCCCTATATAATTTTTCACTCAGGGGTATTCCACTTGTTATCTAACTTTGAACCCTATCTTAATTCCGCTAAATCCATATTAAAAATTTAGCATCTCAGTTGATTTAAATATCATAACTCCTCATTTTCAACGTCATGATTTCATTAATTATTCAGCACTTGGGTTTGAGATATGTGTATGGTTAATTTCCCTTGTGATCTTGTGCTAAACCGGCTTATGGTCCTGATAATGCCGCTTTATGACCTGCAAACTTCCGACATATTTTCGTTGAAGAAATTTCCCGCGTACAGACTCGTCCTATTCCTAAATGCGTTACAAGAACTTACAATAATGAAATTACATTTTACAGTCAATATAGGGCATAATCTTGGGAATATTTTGAGGAAGCAATATGGCTTCAGTTCCTCCACATCACATCCCTATATATACAAACAATAATCCAATGAAAAGATTTATTTTCAGTTTTCATTCGTGCAATTCCTCAAAGCAAAATACGTAGAAAATATTTAGTATAATGTAGAAAGAACCACTAGTTACAATGTCATAATATGGTATAAGTCACGCAATCGGGTCTATCCTGTTTTGCCAAACAGGTAGTACATAAAGTACAAAGACCATGAGAAGTAAGCCACGCCTAAAATGTGCCAGTACAAGTAACAAATTCCAAACAAACTGTTTAAGAAAAGTAATTCCGTCAGACATACATCATTTTCCATCTGCCATTTTGCATACAAATGCTTAGTACACACTTGAAACACGAAACATGGTATTGTAAACATGTTTGCGATATGTGATTGCTCACCAGTTGTCTGCAAGCAAGTTTCAGCAAATTTTTGGCCAAGAAAACGTGTTTCCATGAAACATTTCGGTGATCGCTCAAGAGGCGGTTAAGATCACAAGAAACATGTTTTCTGGTCAAGGCCATGAAGTATAGAGCATTGATCCAATTTGCCCCACGTGCTTTCTAGAAAGCAGACGCAAGTTTTTGGCCATCCATGAACAGCAAACATTTCCTCTGTTTCGAAATGAGTTTTTGATGTGGACAACTATTTTTGGGCAAACCTGTTTACGGAAATATGTTCACGAAACCACGTTTCGACAAATTGGTTTGCATAACTCTGTTTCTGCTTCGTGTTTAAGTGTGTACTAAGCATGAATAAACTACAATGTTTGTTTGTCACAAATCACCATAGATGAAGCTGGATTCCTACGAACCATGCTCCTGTTTGAAATCAATTGGATTCATATGTTAATTTTTTTCTAGTTATTTAGCAATGTTGAAAGCATGAAAACTGACAAGAAATGCATTATGCAAAGACAAAGATCACCAAAGATGACTCCTGTAAGAAAACTATATGGTGGTCCTTGGCAGATTTACTCAATCAAAAGTCATCATTCCTTTCCAATAGAATGGGGATTGACTATCTAATTTTTCCAAACATCATTTTGTGAGAAATTAAGCTTATAATAAAAGCAATTGTATGTAACACGAACACGTAACAAATGTTGATCGTCCATCATCTCAAGACTACTTCCAATCAGAAAAGACATCTGGATGATATCCAAGAATGAGCCAGCTTATACTTTTTTTGCTCATCATAATTTTGCTTGTAATGGCGTTTGAAGAAAACTTTCTTAAGACATTATGGCAGCCATGGGGATTTAACTTAAAATCATCACTACCATGCATTGAACCCGTTCGCAGTGAGATTGCAAAGCTACCAGAGTTGGCTGCAAGCCTGCAACTGCAAGGTCACATGTTAAGTAGACTTCCTGGAACCCCGCCGCCATTTTATGCAGGTCATGCTGGTATCTTGGTTTCCTTGACTGGTTATTAAATGTTTCATTTCGCTAATACGTGATCCCCAGGGCATCCATTTTAATTTTCTTGGATTTTCTGCGAAATGTATGTTTTATCTTGTTTTAGCGACACTGTTGTCTTGTCCTATAATTAGTACTCCTCTAATTAAGACGTATTCCTTTAAAACTATGCTTACTCAAAATATTATCTTCTACAGACGACTCATTCGTAAAGATTAAATTTCTAGGATAAAAATCATAACATTATATTCTGAGAAATGTATTTGAGCTTAGTTGAAAATCGCGTGATTTTGAGAGGTAATTTACATAATTCATGGATAGGCTCTAAAGCCTACACTTAAGCTAATTACTAGGCTTAAAATATGCGTCCATGTCAAAACAAATTGGTGAATCAACTAGCTCATACGGAGAAATCCAATCTAAAAACAATGTCTTAATAAATATCAAATTGGCTCTTCTGCTTAGTACACACTTAAACACGAAACATAGTTTATGCAAACCAATTTGTCGAAACGTGGTTTCGTTAACATGTTTCCATAAACAGGTTTGACCAAATATAGTGTCCACATCAACAACGCATTTCGAAAAGGAGGAAATGTTTGATGTTCATGGATGGCCTGTATACAAGAACCAAAAACTGGCTGCTGCTCTAGAACGCACGTGGGGAAAATTGGGTCAATGTTCTAAGTCATAGTATGACGTTGAGCATACCACATAGAAGGCCTTGGTAGGAGCGCCTTGACCAGCAAATATGTTTTATTTGATCTGCAACTCCTCTTGAGCGATCACCGAAATGTTTCATGGAAACATGTTTTTTGGCACAAAATTTGCTGAAACTTGCTTGCAGAAAACTGGTGAGCAACCGCATATCGCAAACATGTTTACGAAACCCTGTTTCTGTTTCGTGTGTGCAGTAAGCATTATAAATTGTAAACGCCACATATGCTACACATATCTATGACACAAATTTGGAGCATGTTTCTAAGTTTAAACTTTGATCAAAAGTTTCCGTACAAATTCCTATTTATAAATAGCAAGATTTCAAAAGTGCATGATCAAGCTTTTTGATGACGTCAACAATGTCAGAATATCGTCATCTTGACAATTAATTAGTGATACCACATTGACAACAATGACTAACCTTCCTTTTATACAACAACTACCTTCTTTATATACACATTTTGATTATAATTTCGTGTTCATACTTGGCTCCCAATGCGAAGCCCTTTAACCGATAGCACAAGGGCTTCTCTATCAAACGAAGGGCAACCATTTGCTTTATCTAGAATATATTCTAGAGCGTGTAAGTGCCTTCCAAAGTGGTAGCAACGGGGACTAAAGAGCACTGAAAAAGAACACACAAAGTAAGGGGGGGAAAGGGAACAGACGTTTCAGTTATCGAAAACATGTTCATTGCCGATGACTTGTCACTACAATGAGAGTACAACAGATTGCACTTCCATCATGAAGTAAACCGGCCATCTGCGCATGTTGCATTGTTTTTAGAAAACAACTGTTACCCTATATAAGTATAAAAGTACATATTACAGGGTGAGGGCAAGTCTAAAAAGTCCAAATTAATCAGAGAGAAATTGCTAATGAGGTTTGCTATTCTGACATAACGGTTTCTAACTAATAAACACTGCAAAGAAACATTGGTCACTTCAAGTAATGACATTGCCATGATTCCTTTGAATATGTTCCCAGACAGCAGTGTGAGAACAAGTGCTCAATGGCGACTTTCTAGGAATTAACTTTAATAAAAATATGCGAGAATTTATAGGAAACATATATACATAACATTTACAAAAACTTAAGTCTCAAATATTGCATTTACATAAACAATTGGAAACAATTGAGGAGAAGAAGTATGGCGGCTGAGATTCTCATACATTGCCAAACAATGGAACAAAATTCCAAACGGTTTCCTAAAGCCGGGTCTCCACCAAGAGTATCATGAAGCAGACTCAAAATTTGCTAAAATAAATGATTCAAAAATGTTTCCCTAACTTATTTACGTTGTGACGCATCATCGTAATTATGACGCGTTTTTGAGTCTAGATAGCTTATTTCGATGATCGCTCGGGAGGCGGTCCAAATCAAAGGAAAAAAATTGTTTGTGCTGCTCGGCTCAATTGCGTGAAATTTGTGAATAGTGTGCAGACGACCGACAAGACCCACATATTAAAATAAAGATTGTCTACAAATCAATCTGCAAAAAATAGAGCTGAAGTCTTGATAGGAGCGCCATTAACTGGACTCATTTGCACCCATATTTTGGCTTCGTTTGGTGGATTCACTTCGGCTTCATGTACATTGTTTGTGCATTCACCACGGAAATGGGGCAAGTAAAATTTGTTAAGCAAATTTATTTTAACAAACCTTGGTGGAGACCTGGCTTAAGCTTCACGCCAACACAAAAATCAAGTAAATGAAACAAACGAGTCCTGTGACCTCTGTGCTGGGTCCTGATAGAGATTTACAGGGGTCACAGTTCTATAGAAACACCAAGTTTAAAAATGAGAAATTTATTTCAAAACGCATAAAAGCACAGGGGCCACATTATCATGCGGTGACTAAAAGCAGAAAACACTATTGCCTCGCCCTGTACATAAAACCCACCACATCCAATCTTGGATAATAATGTTTCAATTTAAGCTCTGTCGGGTAAATGTGCTTCAACCGACATATAATTAGCTTCATCGTGGCCATTTTATTGCACAAATAAGCAACAGAAACAGAGTGAAGACGGGAAAGGCAAACCATTTGAGACAGGACAGAACAAAAGTGCCTCAAATTCCATTTGCTGGAGAAAGCGTCAAGCAGTGTTTCCTGGAAACATTACAGCCTACATCACGCTTCCATAATTGAATAGTTCAGAATCAATGAAACAGATGTAGCAAAAATGGTTTTCATCAGGCGGAAAAGGAAGTTCATGGGATGAACGCAATATTAACGTTACCGTGAAAAGCACGACTGAGCCACCATAATGTGGGTACCTTTCCCGTGGGTTTTTATTATTGAAGAAAATGAGAAAGTGGAAAAAAAGCTAAGGACAACATCGGGACCAATTTATCTGGATATTACAGTCCAAACTACAGAATCACATGGTCCATGCATACTCCACTGAAGACCCAACAAAGATTTAGTTCTTTGTTGGTATTATGCCTTCTACAATTTTTATCATACAGGGTGAGGAATTTTTTAAAAAAACCCAACTAAGTAAGGGACTCCTGAAGAGGCATCCTTAGGCATCCTGAAGAGGGGGTAGGGGGTCTGCTGGCATGTGAACACCATGTAGACAGAAGGAGGAAAGCCTTTATGGACGTCCACTAATGATGATATTTCTCAATTTTTGGTTTTTCTGCTTACTAAATAAGTTTGAAAGGTCAGTGAAAGGAGTGAGGGACACCAGAAGAAATATATACGTAGTCCCAAAGGTAATTTGATTTTTAAAAGATAGGGAGTTATGCTTAAAATGTGAGTTAAACACCAGTTTTATGCGAGAAAATCTGGAAAAATATCGTGGAATTGGTAGTGAGAGGGGTGCTTAAAAATTTATAAGATGGTCCTACATACGTACATATGTTCTAGCAAATTTTCTTGACACCCTACTTTTCCAAAAAATTATGGACGTCTACGAGGGGGAAGGGGAGGGGGGTCTGGGATAAAATGGACACCATGTGGAGAGGGGTAGGCGGTAGGGACATTTTTGAAAGAAATTCGGGGACGTCCTTTTTGAATGGCCCCTAAGTATGAGTTAAAAACATTTGATTACAACATTATTTAGATAAACATTGTTTGCTTTTGCGACCATTATTTCCCTTTCGTTTGGCATCCACTGTTAAGTGTAAACATTTCTTTTAAATAAAATTAAATAATTCTGTTATTTAAATAAGGACAAAATTCATGTATGGACCGGGTGCCAGGCAAATATAGCCCACGATGCCCTGGCGCCATGATTGAGGCAACATTGTTTCATCCACTGCCACAATGGCATTTACCAAGGCATCGAAATGTTTTAAAAAGGAATACTAGTACTGTAGTCATCGTGACCTGCTGGCCCAAAAACCCATATAATGAACTTTACCATATTCAGTAAATAACTGCCATTCAATTTCAGCTTATACAAATTAATTCAGCAACATGGCTGTGCTGCACATTGTATAAAAATTCCAGGAACTCAATTCGGTACTATTGTCTGTTTTCTACATCCAACTGTATTACTTGGTATACAGGACAGGAATTTCCACCATTTAACAAGTTGATTAAATATCGTTCATCAACTATTACAACAATGATATCACATATTACATCCTATTGCAAAAAAATAAACCTTTACACAGATTACATAACGATAGTGAACACGTGATAAGTCACAAACACACCGTCAGTTGACAAGGTGTCTGTCACCAATGTCACAATTTCGGCATTAAGCGTAACAATACTTGATGACATGATCTGACATCCTAGATGAGCCACATCCGACACACCCTGCATTTGTGCTAATATTACAGCATATTTAATTCCAGGTTGTCATGCAAGTGGCTTAATCAAACAGGACTGGCAACCATCAATTAATCTTAACGCAGCGTGGTGCAATGGGTCTTCTGTGTCTCCAATTGTGCCATCCTCTGCAACGTGCTCATTACGAGCCTAATTTAATGAATTAAACCATATCATTTCCATTTCATGGTCATTTAGATAGCCAAATCCTATTATTGCATAACCTTGTTTTGGCATGTGTTTTCATCAAGGTCGTATACTGCAAAATTATATCAGGTTTCAATAGTACATTTAGTTCAAATAAATGTTGATATTAATTTGATGTGTTTTACTGGGACAAAGGCTAGCTCAGCTGATCAATCTACTTCTGAATGTTAATTAATCGACTGATTACTACATAGGCTCATCATTCTGTATAAACGCAAAAAAAAAAAAAAAAAAATCCCATAAGGGGCCATTCAAAAAGGACGTCCTCAAGAGGGGGTGGGGGTCTACTGGTATGTGGTATGCTGGTATTATGGACGTCCACTAATGATGGTATTTTTCAGTTTTTGGATTTTTTGTTTAATCGAGTTTTATAGGTGAGTGAAAGAAGAAATAAACACCAGAAGAATTGTGTCCCAGTCCCAAATGTACACGAATTTTTAAAATCTCGGGAAAGTCGGAAATTATGCCTAAATTTGTGTTAAACATCAATTTTATGCTGGAATTTCTCTTCGAGGTCAGGAAATTTCCGTTAATCAGAAAAATCTGGAAAAATGTGGTGGAATTGGTAGTATGGCAGGTGCTTGGAATTTATAGTATGGGCCTTTGTGAGTTTAACACATTTTTGGGACACCCTACTTTGCAACAACAACAAAATAAATAAATAAAAATAAGAACGTCCATGTGGCTAAATCGGACACCATGTGGACATGGGATAGGGTCAATTTTTGAAGGAATTTCGAGTACGTCCTTTTTGAATTGCCCCTAAAACAACATTAATTTGAAATGCACAAATTGTTTTTAATTGGAAAATTGCAATTTAAAAATCTAATAAACTGCTTCTTTTCCTGATAGCCACGCACATAATATGGGTGAGGTCAAGCGAAATTTTCATTAAAAAATGCATAAAAATATTCCAAAAAACCTATTATAATTGACCATACAGACAAGAAAAGCATCATTTTTCGCAAATAATAAATAAAAAGAAGCTTGGAATGGCAGTCAAGTGGATAGTTTTGGTTTTTTATGACACCAGTCAAGTATGACATATTGGTATTTAATTTTTTAAATAACATTTTTATTATGCACTACTACGGTTTGGCGATCCAATTTGATACGCAATCAAGGCAAAATGTATTAAAAACCAATCTTCGCCAAAATATATTGGCATCGAAACGTGAGAAAAACGAACTGGTCCGTCCGATGCTGTAAAATTGCACTCGTACCAGCATGAGGATGGAGTAAACCAATTAGGAATAAAATAAAATGCGGTACTTTTATTTAGAAGAGTTTGTCAGGTATCCATCATCCCGCAATTACACGTTGCCCACACTATCAAACCCAATTAAGCCTTGACCCATACAACGACGCTGCTGCCAGAAGCACGCAATGAAGCATGTAAACTTAACGATTTTGCGAATGCCTTTCGCAGACATGCAGACGAGTCCATCGACTGGACACTATAAAATCATTAATGATAACTATTGTCCAAAAAAAAAAAAACCTGACCAAGCCAATATCTTAACGCACGTCAAATGCAGTGGGCGCCATGCTTGATTTGAAATTCAAGACATGCAGGGCTGAAAACATGAAACCATAAAAAAAAGAAAGTCGATGTCCACGAAATACTGTACAAGAAACAGGACTGCCAATGCCGGACCGCGCCACGAGATATTTTAGGACGTCAATTTCCACTTTTAATAACAAGTCTAATGACCTTTCCGATCAAATGCTTTTTTGAACCTCAGCTTCCAACCTGCATCAAACTCAAACTATTATTTCTGAAAAAAAGGAAGATGCAAGTTGAAATTTCCACTTCTCAAAATCTTTTGAAGCGTTCTAGCGTATCAAAGTCAATTTGGAAAATTAAACTTTTAGATATAATAAACTAATACCGGTTTGCACTGCACACCAATTAACTGAATTGGCATTAAAGGTTCTGAGCAGCTATCCAATTGCTCGTCAAATAGGTTGCTGGCAGCCATAACGTGGCTGTCATGGGAATGTCATACTATGATGTCATACAATGAATGCGTCTTCTGGCAGTGTCAATCCTATGACATTCCAAACGCCCAAAACTGTCCAGTCACCCATTTGTAGACACCTTTATGTCAGCATTATATAGGTTGTAACAACCAAGGAACCCTTATTGGAATGAAACATATTTTCCACTTTCCTAGAAACAGATTGTTGCCATAAACATGTGATGTCAGTCATGGCACATGTTGCTGCAAAAATACACAAACCCTTTCCACCTTATAAGAAACGAAGCATGCAATGACGCATGCCTCTCTAGCCAAAAAAGCATGCGTCACTGTACTTTATATCACCAAGGTGAAGTTCACTTTTCTGAGAAAAGAAGCATGCCTCAAAGTGTCAAAAAGGCATTGAACCTACTTGATAAATATAATACTAAAAAAAAAAATGAATTAAGACGACACAGCTTAATTAATAGTATACAAGTTATCAGCTACCATTATAATAATTGCAACCATGCATGGGGAATGCAATGTAAAACTTGACTTCTAATAAAAGAAGATAATTTACATATTAATTAAATTACCACATGATTAATTTTTAATAAATAAGTAGCCTATCGATCACATTCCATCTTGCCTCTGAAATCAATTCTTGGCGAAGATATTTAATGTATGCTGAAAAATAGCTGACATTTACAAGAAGTGCTTTGATAAAAAAAAATCTTTCTATAAAGGTTTTAACAATGGTGATGACGTTCATATTTTGCGTATGAAAAGCAAGCTGAAGAGCCTAAGCCAAAAAATAATTAAATTCGCTTTATGCCGCGGCACACATTTGATATTTCGACGGAACCAACGAATAGAGCCATTACTTAGCATTAGCAGCAATGGAAGTTAAAAATGCCATTCGCCTGACATTTCAAAAAGGCATGGAATATGCGCACACATTATCGCCTCGGCATTTCTTAATAGTGTACGTACTTATCACACCATAATTTCCACTGCTTCATAAGAATAAAAAAATGTGTGTGACAGTAACGCGTAAATGGGTTTAAAGATTTTATACAGTTGGGAAAGTAAAATATGATTACGAGTGTATATACACTTTTCTTTGCTTCTTCATTTATTGGATATGGCACTATTAAGTTCTACGAGTAGTATGTTCGTAATGCATTATTTTCCATAAAAAGGAAGCAATTTTTAAAAATGTCTGAATAGTAATGAAATACGGTGCAACCTCGCTTAACGAGCACCTCGCATAACGAGTGATTCGCATAACGAGCAATATAAATTGTAAAAAAATGACTCGCT
>JAUJYV010003399.1:0-10076 GCA_033995625.1 Ophyiulus pilosus | reverse complement strand
GTGTGTTGCTGTCATTTTTTTCCCTCCCCCCCCCCCCCCCCTCTGACATAAGTAAATTCTCAACAGGATTTTCCACAATCGGCCATGATGGTTTTGTCCAACTTCAAAGAGTAAAATGCCAATTAACTGAAATAGAAATTTGCAATCGACGTACTAGCTTAACGTAGCACGGCACGATATTTTTAGATAACATCCTAGACGTCAGAATCGTTTTGAAGCTGATTTCTGATGGCTCCGGTTTTAACTTTTTCTTTCTCCTAATGAGTTTCGAAGACGAATTTGAAACCGAATCGTAATCACGAGTGAAAAATCCGCCACCGGGAATGCATCAATCAGGCAAAAGAACAGTCAACTAGTTTTACAGGAGCATAAAAAAAAGAGAAATTACAACTGGTTACGGTTTCATAACAGGTCCTTGTGACAAGTCTACCATCTTCAATTTGTCCATCAACACCTTTGGCCCAAGGAGGAACTCTTGGGCCCATGTCAGAAATGGTCGTAATTGCAAAGCAGGCCACATATCACAATGGTCAGTGTGGCTGGAAGTTAGTTGGTCGAAACTTGTTATTTATTCACTCTCCCCCCCCTCCTTGAACATTTTCGTTGAATGTTTTAAGGTCACTTGACTGTTTGAAACCGGATTTCTCATGGTCCACGCTGTCCGGTAATAGGATATATCCAGCATGGACAAACGTTGCATGTTTTCAACATGTGTGCCCTGAAAACGGCCATTGCTGGCAGGTTTTTTGAGAATATAACCGTTTTTGTTAACGAACCCAAAAGTACTCGGGTTACTTTCCAATGGATGTTTCCAAATGAAAATGG
Source organism: Ophyiulus pilosus (assembly GCA_033995625.1). Lineage (NCBI taxonomy): Eukaryota > Metazoa > Arthropoda > Diplopoda > Julida > Julidae > Ophyiulus > Ophyiulus pilosus. Next base: position 9,251 of record JAUJYV010003399.1, on the reverse strand, counting down.
GAACATTTTTACCAAGTGCCTTTTTAATGCTTTGTTCGAGCTTGCTTTTCTCACGTTCGGATGTTGAACATTTATCTCCCCTCGAAAATGACCAGCAGGACATTGAGAAGGAAATGCCCAAGATTTAGTAATCGTGCCACATGTTTAATGAGATGTTTTCTTTGTGTTTCAAGTGTTTTAGTGACTTGGGACAACAACGTGTTGGCACGAAGCAATGGGGCTTTTCCAAATTTTCGAATATGTGCCAAAAATGTAGGATGACATCTGAAGAAGGCATGAATAATGCCTCTAACCGTTATGCCAATTATGAAAAATAAGTCTAGTTGACCTGTAAACCTCTCTCTCCTTAATTTCATAACCATTGGTCATTTGAGATCTGACAAACTTATGATTCAACACCGGATTCAAAAGTTCATTACTGTATACATGTTCTAACATATCTTGACTGGTATTTAGTTGTCCAATACCTACAAATTCCAAAATCGTATACAGAACCTAGAATTATCAGAGTTATTACAGCACTGATTCGATTTTGGACTCCATTGTAGACATTTTAAGAACAAAAATGGATATAGTAGATTTTAAACATATTGTATAATAAAATACATTTCGAATTTGTAAAGATATGTTAGATGACAGCACTGATTCAATTTTGGGCTCCCAATGTGTGGTTTTGGATTCCAATATAGAGAAGAATAAACATTTTTAGAACAAAAATGGATATAGTAGATTTTCAACATTTAAAAAAATTACAACACGTATATTTTGGAGTATACACAGATTGGATAATAAAGGATCTATACTGTACAATATATTTTAGCATGATGTATGTATGATGCAATACATTGTGAATTTGTAAAGATATGATTCAATTTTAGACTCCAATGTTGAGATTAATAGACATTTTAAGAACAAAAATGTATATAGTAGATGTTCAACATTTTAAAAATTAAACCACGTATATTTTATAATATACACAGATTGGATAATAAAGGTTCTATATTGTACAATGTATTGAGCATGATGTATGATGCAATACATTGTGAATTTGTAAAGATATGTTAGATGACAGCACTGATTCAATTTTAGACTCCAATGTAGAGATTAATAGACATTTTAAGAACAAAAATGTATAATTAATGTATACACAGATTGAATAATAAAGGTTCTATACTGTCCAATATATTGGGCAGATGTATGATGCAATACATTGTGAATTTGTAAAGATATGTTAGATGACAGCACTGGTCCAGTTTTGGAATCCATTGTAGAGATGAATTAGACATTCTAGTCCTACCTGTAGATACCAGGTAACTTGACAACACTGTGTATCTCGGATTGTAACATTTCATTTGTTTGGAAAATATGCATTACAGCAATGTTTCCTTTTGAAGCGGAATCGAAATTTATGTTTATTCTGCCAAATGGCAGAGTTTGGGCATCGGCAAAGAAGCTGGATTCCCCGGTGAATCACTCTGGAAATTCGATTCAAAATGGCCGCCGCCTTGTTTTTGTTTCCAATTCTGTTGGAGTTTACCCAACGATTTTTCACTGCTTTGTGGGTTAAGTTTTCCTGACCAACTGTTCGTTTTAAGTGGCACACACACACACATCTGCTGCGTGGTTTATTGCCGTGTATATACCCAGGACGACTACTACTTGCAACGTGCTGAATGAACCTCCCAGCTTGACGAACTTAACCCTTAGAATAATAGGCAATTATTCGATGCCTGTTGTTTTCGACACCCATTTGTACAATGCCCGAACATTTGCATGCCAAGATTTGTAGTGAAAAAAAAAAAACATAACCCGACAATTTGGCAGATTTTTGGTTTTTTTTTCTCCCTATGGCGAGGGGATGACAAATGGCCGCCTGATGACGCCACAGTGATGTCACAACGAAATGTGTTTTCTAGACGTAACTACTCGATTTTTGTAGACTTGCACCCCTCTTCTATCCGAGAATCAATGGCCAAAACGTGCTCTTTCCCCTCTTTCTAAAGGACAAAATGCCTCAAAGCCCTCAGTGGCTTAATATAGAGTATAATGCAATTGACCGACACGTAAACTGGGCCCCACTGTTACAGCGCTGTGGGCCATCCGTAATACAGGCACAACCCAAATACCTGGATTAATTAGTGGCAAAGTTTTTCATCGAATAAAGCCCTTAAAAAAGCAGCAGGAATTTGGTGTTGGGAGTGCGAAAAAAAATTGTAAACAAGTTGTGAAATTCCGAATGCTTGCTTTTCGAAACCTACTTAGGGGCCATTCAAAAATTGAACCTCCTGTCCACACGGTGTCCATTTTATTCCAGACTCCACCTCATAGATGCCCTTCACTTTTTTTTTAAGTTTCTTGTCCAACAACATACAAAGGCCCATCCTTTAAATTTCCAAATCCAAGCACTTATTTCAATACCAATTCCAACTGGTGTTTGGCACAGATTTAGGCATAATTCCCGCCTTTTTCTAGGTTTTACAAATTCAAGTACATTTGGGACCTAGGAACACATCTCTCCTTGTGTTCCTTTCACTGACCTTTAAAACTCAAACTGTAAAATACCATCATTAGTGGACGTCAAAATGGCTTCCCACCTCTTGAGGACGTTATTTTTGAACGGCCCCTTAATGTGGGTCTTGAAAGAATGCTTGAATAAATAGAACCCAATTTCCTGTTATTTATTGGAGTAGCATTTGTTTAAGTCGATACCTGCATATGGGACCTGTTTGTGAACACAAAGAAACCATCCAATAACGAAGTGAACTTTGTTTGTCAACATTAATTACATCAGGGACAATCTCCAAAAATTAAGAACACATGTGCCATTGGGCTTGATGGACATATTGTTCGCTTGCATGTTCGGGCACATGTTTAAGAAACTAGTATCGAATTTCTTACTGTCTTGGGTGCTGAAATGTGAGGTCGGTTTCTTGTAAAATTGGAGGTGGGTTCTTTGTTGGTATTGTTTTGTTGCAACAACAGTTGATATGTGCGAACCTGTTGGATGAGCCCTTGACCTCGTCTGGCTGACATTGTCACAGAATGACACATTTATGGAAATCAGTTCTTCAGAGGTGCCCAAGAAAACTTGGAATTTTCAAAATATTTTTTTATTACATCTATATTTTGTTGTTTTCATAAAATTTTTGTCTGGTGTTATTTTTAATATACATACATCTTTACAGTTTTTTTTAGAATAAGACTGGTTATCTAGAAATATCTAACAACGAATCTATTGGCATCCATCTGAAACATCTTTCACCATGATTTTCATGGTTGTAAAACATGTTTATTTCGACTACTGATTCTAACCATGTTGGAAAACATAACTGCAACTTGCACATGGGAACTCTTTCATTCTTTGAAGATTTAAGTCGTTCATGGGTGTGATTTTTAAATAAATACATCTGGAAAATTGCCGAAATACTCGATTTTAGTGATACTGTTTTTGCTAAATACAGTTGAACCCGAGTAATTGCACAGATCTGATAATTGCACATATTTTACAAGCCCCATGTGCAACTTTTGCATGGAATTGTGCCCGGATGATTACATAAACCGGTTAATTGCACGTTTTCGGCTTGCATGGTCACTGTGCAATTAAGCGGGTTCGACTGTAGTATTTTGATATTAAGAGAGGTAGTGACTTTTGGACTACTTTGTGTATTTTCAATCTTTAAAGTATCTACTGGAAAAAGGGAATCTAATGTTTCCCATAGCTAATCTAGCCATTTGAAGGATTTTAGCAACAAATTGAGCCAGGATTACTGTATTTAAGCAAAACCCGGATAATTGCATAAACTGGTTAATTGCATATTTTCGGTTTGCCGGGTCGATGTGCAATTAAGCGGCTTCGATTGTACTATATTAGTTGCTGCACATGGATCAGCAACAAGGAATTAGATTTGATTCAAAGATGGCTGCCATTTTTAGAACGTCTTGTGAAGTTTTTGAATATTAGTATATAATTTATCAGTGTCGCGTATGCTTTTTCAAACGATGGCACAAAATTGCATCAGTGCTGTTTTTGTAAAGAACTTTATCGAAAGTTTTGAAATTATTGATTCTGTCAATTTGTTTAAATGGCGTCTATTTAATCTAACTCAGACCACACTATGCCCTTTGATCTAAAATAGCATGACGTGTAAAACCTTGTTGACGATCCCATGTATATGATAAGGTGACCAAACAATTTAGTCTTCAAAATCGCGTCAAAGTACACGTATATGTCCAGACAGAACAAAATGTGCCATTTATCGAAAAATGATGTCTCTGTTTGAGAACAAAATGTTTGAGAAAGCCATTTTGCAACACATTTTATTTAGCTGTATTTTGGAATCAGGGCAAATAGGACACGACTTTGCATATGTAGCTTCTATTTTTCAAAAGTTAAATACCCAAGTGTTTCGGGTTCAATATTTTGTAGAATGTTTCAAGTTGTTCCAAGTCGTTTGTCAGATATGTTGTTGTACATCACTTTGAATACAAATTTCTCAGCGTAATTCGTTTAGGGTATAAAAAGAAGTGTTTCAGATATCATGCTACAAAATCATGTCTAGGAATATCCGAACACGCCAGAAAACCTGTTCTATGCTATTAAAAACATGGTATAAAATTCGTTTACGGTATTTGAGATGAAGCGCCCAGGTGTTCCATTCAGCTTTTGGAATTCTAAATCCGCCATCGCAATTCAAAATGGCGTCCACATGTTGTAAATTTGTCAAAAAATGAAACAACAACAACGTGTAACAAACTTTTGGTAAGAACAAACATGATCATGTTCCCAAAAATACACGTTGGCATTTTTATCCCACCACTTATTTAAATCTGTTGGGTAATTCAAACACGTTTCCCTTTCCCCCCCTCTTTTCACCAAAATATAGCCAAATTATTACCCCTTTATCCCCCATGGCTCTTAAGGCGTCTGGCTTCCAAATACATCTTATTAATATGGATGCACAGTGCAAGCATGTTCTATAGTGAAGTCTAAAAAAAAACCACCCCGTGCCTTAATTATTTCAGCATGGTCTAAAAATGCGAACATGCACACCTGAGTATCCTCTGGGAGGGAAAAAAACCTTGAACATTCGACCAGAATTGCTCTCTCTCCCATGTTTACACTCTGCCGGATAGATTTAAGATTAGAAACAAGAGGGGCCAAAAAAAAAAAAAAAAATAGAGATAAAAAGAGGGGATGATGGGGAGGGTTATGCTCACTTTTTGTTAAAGGTAATATCAATTACACCTCGGGGAATTTGGTGGGGTAATTTAAAAAAAAGAGTCAATGCCGATTATACTTTTCTCTCTACTAGGTTTTTAAACTGGGGTTTAATAAACATAAATGCGTGGAGAGTGCACAAGAAACGCTTCATTAAGACGCTGCTGGAATATTAATGGTGGCAATTTCAAGTTGAAGATGTTTCGGAACACGGTGTTTACATATTTTTACATTTTTTTAATACTATTGGTAGGTTTGGACCGGGAACTTTGCACTCTTCTTTAGAGCATCGTGTCTGTACATTTGTCTAGACACTTTTGGTTGTTATGACCGCTGGCTTTTGCTTGGTTAGGGAGAAAAAATTGTACCCTCATCTGATCACACTGCTGAAATCAGATTGATCAAGGCAGACTTCGACAAATTGTACTCATGAGTAGGAGTACTGATTGTGATTGAAGTGGAATCATACTCTATTGTATGAGTACGTGTAATCAGTAGTCATATGAAATGATTGATCAGACTTGGGCAAATATGTACTCATGAGCAGAAGTACTGATTACGAGTACCTGTGGAATCATACTCATGGAAATGAGTATTGGTTAGGAAACTTTGCACACTTCTTTAGAGTATCGTGTCTGTACATTTGTCTAGACACTTTTGGTTGTTATGACCGCTGGCTTTTGGTTGGTTAGGGAGAAAAAATTGTACCCCCATCTGGTCACACTGCTGAAATCAGATTGATCAAGGCAGACTTGGACAAATTGTACTCATGAATAGGAGTGCTGATTACGATTGAAGAGGAACCATACTCTATTGTATGAGTATGTGTAATCAGTAGTTATATGAAATGATTAATCAGACTTTGACAAATATGTACTCATGAGCAGAAGTACTGATTACGAGTACCTGTGGAATCATACTCAATAGTATGAGTAGTATATTGTAATCAGATTTGGATAAATTATGTTCATGGAAATGAGTATTGGTTAGGGAACTTTGCACACTTCTTTAGAGCATCGTGTCTGTACATTTGTCTAGACACTTTTGGTTGTTATGACCGCTGGCTTTTGGTTGGTTAGGGAGAAAAAATTGTACCCCCATCTGGTCACACTGCTGAAATCAGATTGATCAAGGCAGACTTGGACAAATTGTACTCATGAGTAGGAGTGCTGATTACGTTTGAAGTGGAATCATACTCTATTGTACGAGTACGTGGAATCATTAGTCATATGAAATGATTAATCAGACTTTGGTAAATATGTACTCATGAGCAGAGGGTACTGATTACGAGTACCTGTGGTACCTGTAGTATTGTAATCAGATTTGGATAAATTATACTCATGGAAATATGGAAATGAGTATTGGTTAGGGAACTTGAGGAACTCATTTATTTTAAACACTATTGGTTTTATTACAAGCAGAAACAATTAAAATCATAATGAGTACACAAAATAAACCCTCTTAGACATTAGCAAAATCTTAATAATGAAAGGGAAAAAAAGAACAGTACGTCCGATAACAAAATGATCATAAGTAAAAATGTGAAAATTAGGATATATTCATATTAGCTTTTTGGATGACCCTCATTTCAAGTTACTCATTCTCGTTACTCAAATGTAGTAAATGCGACTTAATTACTTACTTAAAAGTATTTCTATTCATACTCGATAACATTGGTACTCTCATAATTTCAGATTACGTTAACACGCAAGGACATTTGTAATCACCCAATATGAGTACATTTTTGTAATCAAGTACGTTGTACTCATCTTTTGAGTACATTCTGTATTCAATTACCCTTTGTACAAAAACGACGTTTCAAAATCTTCCTTCATTAAAAACTTCCTTCAGAAATTATTCCTCTCAACAATTATTAAACCACAGCAGCTGTTCGGCGTGCTCACATTTTGGTATATTTAACGGTGCTAAAAATTGCCGTGCTAAATTTGGCTCTGAATTTACCAACGCGCCCCTGAAATATGGTGACACTAAATATAGGAAAGTAACTTAGTCGTCTACAGGGTGGGTTGCACTTTGCGGAAATGATTTTACCGGATTCACATTTATGGACAACCCCTGTTGTGAAACTTTTAATTTATCCCCATCAGGGAAAAAAAGTAATCTGACAGCACTGGGTGGCGTGTTTTCCCTATAAAAACGGCGGGTTTTCGGCAATGACATCGGTCACAAATGTTTTGACATAGGACTACGTTTTTTCCACAGCGGCGGTGAAACGGAAGTGTAACGGCTAACGGCTGTGATTCTGCTTACGTGACGGCTTACACAATTTTTTTATTAAACTGTAACCCTACGTTGACAACATTTGCAACCGTGTCCCTGACACATCCCGTAGTTTATTTTTATAATGTAGATCTACAGTTTTTGAAAAGATCTCCTAGCGGCGGTGAAACGGAAGTGTAACGGCTAACGGCTGTGATTCTGCTTACGTGACGGCTTACAAAAACTTTTCATTGAACTGTAATCCTACGTTGACAACATTTGCAACCGTGTCACTGACACATCCCGTAGTTTATTTTTATAATGTAGATCTACAGTTTTTGAAAAGATCTCCTAGCGGCGGTGAAACGGAAGTGTAACGGCTAACGGCTGTGATTCTGCTTACGTGACGGCTTACAAAAACTTTTCATTGAACTGTAATCCTACGTTGACAACATTTGCAACCGTGTCACTGACACATCCCGTAGTTTTTTTTTGATAATGTAGATCTACAGTTTTTGAAAAGATCTCCTAGCGGCGGTGAAACGGAAGTGTGACGGCTAACGGCTGTGATTCTGCTTGACGGCTTACAAAAAAAATTCATTCACATGTAATGTTGACAACATTTGCAACCGTGTCACTGACACATCCCGTCGTTTTATAATAGCGTAGGACTAGTTTTATGAAAAGTGCTAAGCCGTTACCCCGCCGTGTAAGCCGATTCCAAGCCGCTAGCCGTTACACTTCCGTTTCACCGTCGCTGCTGAAGTTATCTATTTGGTCAAAATGCACGTGTACTAAGGGTTCTGTATAGTGCTGGAATCAAAAAAAAAAATGGTGCTGAAACGCATTATGGAAAATTTAATCATATTGGGGGACATGATTCGTGTTTTTTCTGCAAAATGATGAAGATGAAATGAAGATTACGGGATTCGGGGAAGTTCTAACAAGGTCAGACCTGGTGGATATTGCGTCGCTGACCTTAACATCCGCTGAAATTACAAGCTTTCAGAGCACCCTCCATTACAAACAGATTATCAGAAAAGTAGATTTCAAATGGAAATAGAATTTCACAGAAATTAACATAATAGTAAATCTCGCGATTTTTAACTTGGAACTTTCTCATCATGAATTTGTGCACATAAAAATTCTGTTAATAATTATTATGGTAGCTTGGAATATGAATACAAGAACATCTGGCACATAAACGGAAATATAGTATCCATTCATGGTATTCTCGGTACATTGATATAACTGTACACTGTATGTTATTATGCCACATCCGGCGTGTTTTTTTTAAAAAAAATTACGCTATAGCGTCTGTTAACCCAGTCTTCTTGTGGCCTCGGCATATTTAATTGTTGCACAGACGGTGAACAGACTTAACGGGACACGACTATTTACAACTGAATGTGTGTATCGAGACATTTTCTTATCGGGACGTGACTGCAAACACAATTATTACACCCCGTTCACACGAGGCCATATTAGCTGTTTTACCGCACGAGGTTTTCTTCAGCGGCGCATGCATTTCTATCGGTGCGTTCACACGATACGTCTACGGGATCGTGTTAATTCGCTGAAATGAATATGTATAAAACACCAATCTAATTTAAGTAATCGTCCATCATTGGATTTGTGACATTTTTGTGATAGTTGGGATGTGAACTTAAGTGATATTGTACCACGAATATACCTGGAATATATCTAATTGAAGCACCCAAACAACCAGTAGAACACCCCGTTCACACGAGGCCGTATCAGCTGTTTTGCCGCACGAGGTTTTTTTCAGCGGCGCATGCTTTTCTATCTGTGC
>JAUJYV010003398.1:0-10078 GCA_033995625.1 Ophyiulus pilosus | reverse complement strand
TTCCTTACATTTCCTTTACTCTCAAGAACCGCTACTCTTTAGACCCCTGTCTTCATCTTATCTTCATCTTCCTGTTCCTGTGATTACCTTCTTTCCTGCATAGAGTCCTCTTCTTTCATTCAAGCATGTTCCTTTCAATTCAACTGAGTGCCCTAGAGCCAGAAAACAAATATGATAGGGGCGTGGGAGTCATACCCATTTTCAGGTGATTGCTCTTACTTCAAAAGCGGCATCATTGTTAATTTGAACATTTAATAAATCTGGACTTTGTTAGGAAAGTCTAATTGCATGCAAAAAGTAGGACCAATAATAAACATCAAATTTTTTACTTTTATAGTTGTTGTTAGGTGTTAATATATATAAAAAGAAAACAAAGTGTCAATTAGAAGGAGGATTTTAATAATTACAGTGTGTACATACAATACTGGCAGTATGCAATAATATATACTAGCCTACACGGATTGTCATGATTACATTTTTTAATTATGTTTTTTTTTTAATTACAAATAAATGGTTGTAAGATGGCAACCTGGTCAGTCAGCTACTGCCCTTAATAAATGTGGCTGCCCTCTGCTGGGTCATTTTAATTTTTTTTTATATTTTTGTTAGGGTTTCATTCCAAAATAAGGGGAACCAGAGATGTTTTAGTCAGTTTTCTTTAAATTTTCCGTACATTTTCGAAATAAAAGTTGACTAATTCACCGAAGTGTCGTAAAGTGCAACTCGTCAAATTTAGTGGCTATTTCAAAACCACTCATTGATATAAACTCAATTCATGATTCAATGCGTTATGTCCTCAAATGCGGCATCGGTTCCAAGAATTCTAATTTGTCTGGTTTATTTTAATAAAGATCAGTAAAAATTGTGTAATGATTCAAACTGAATGCGATTCCACGCTCAAGTTTATTTTTTCTGATTTACATATTCAGTTTTTTTAAATAAATAAGTAAATTATGAGATTTTTATGCATTCTGGTTGGCAATTCCAATATGCCAGACATACACGCTTACTCGAGGAGGAGTATTTGTTGACATAACGCTGAAGACATGAAAGTACGCGAAAATCTTCACATGTACAGTTTATAATGCAGAAAATTGGTGAAAGGGCACGGCCATTATTTAATTGCATTGCTGTAACCTTCCCTTCCCTTTTATGAACCCTTTGCATTGCATCTTATTCCTTTCTCACATAACTATCAACACATTGTTTCCTTTCCTCTATCGTTTCTGATTAGATGCTACCCCAGGAGACGGCACAAATTGCGAGAGGGTTGGGCTGCCCGTCACCACCACCGGGGTCGCACCTTGGACTCTCGCCATAGCAGTAGCCAAAGCAGCTCTGACCTGTCCAGCCCTAACGAGACGTGCTACAGCTTCGTTCGTCGGGCTCTGCAGAAGCTGTCCAGTGGCAAGTCGTGGGACGACCCCCATCAGCGGTGCAGACCACCGTGGTTTCTGCAGAACGTGGACTCTGCAATCAACGGCAACGGTTCGGAAGACCCGGCCAACGGCATCGGCGACGGCGAAAAGCAAGACAGCTTGGACAGTAACGAAAACGCGGACGATATTCCCATCGAGTTGCACGACGTGGACAGCAGCGACATTTGCGAGGAATTTAGTGAAAAGTGCAAAGAGATGGCTTGCAGAAAATACTCTTTACAGCAGACTCGTTCCGTTTTCGAGGATTCCAATGCCAAATCCCAGAGTGCTAAACACCTGAAGAGGTCGTCTTCTGGTGATTCACCGCCTCCACCCAAGTCCAAGTCGCTAAGTGACATTCTCAGCCTTTTTGCGGTGAATTTCTCCTACTCTCGCAAGTCCTCGCAAGATTCTACTTCCCGTTCCTCGTCATCTTCGCTTACCAAACACTCCTCATCGTCTTCCGTCGACTCCAAATCGGCAACGACCAAGCACGGCCGGTCGACCCATCATCCTCAAAATAGTTGCGTGGTCCGATCCAAGTCAAGCCACTTTACCTTGGCCAAAGTGGATGAAGACAACGAGCAAAATACACCGCAGTTGCCTGGCCCGGCAACACCACCCCAGCAGCGTTGGAGTGTGGCTGGTTACCCGAACCGTGGCCCTCCCGCCAAGACCAATGAAGGCAGCACAAGGAGACCGCAAAGTCTGGTTCTGGGAAGGGACGTTCACATCCCTCGTACCTTGAGCGCTGAGGATCACAAGAACGGAAACACCATTCTGCCAGATTTGGACAGCTGCCTTACCTTCTATGGATTGACCGGTGGCATGAAGGACGAAGACTTCTTGAGCCCTCCTTATACTAAGGCAGATGTCAACCCAGTTCTGCCCCCCAAATTCCATGGTGCGGGTACCTCCAATGATAAAGTTACCGTCAGGCATAGTCACCCGCCTCCACTTAGCACAGATGGAAAGAAAAATGACAGGAATGAAGGTTTTACCCATCTTTCGGGCGCAGGGATGACACGAGGTGGCGAAATCCGAAAGGGCATGTCTTCGGAGATTCCCAGCGATGCATCGGAATCCATTGCTAATATCAAGAACGATATTCATCAAAACTGTGATCCAAGTCAACGGAACAAGAAATCTTGGGATACAAAAAACGGCCGGCTTCGGGCATCTTCAGCGAGAAAGGATGCATGGAAGGACCTGTTCTACAACAATCTGATCCAGCAGATCATCGACCGAGAACACCTGTTTCCCTATCACTCCATGCCCAATCTTGGAATCGAATCAAGCATGTCTCCATTGGCTGATTATGGCTCAGGTGGGGAGGCATCTTTTGCAGATGTTCATTCCTACCAGAGGTGCAACAACCAGCGACGGTTCAGCCAGCCCTATACCACCTTACAGCAGATCGCTACATTTGGGAAACGTAAACTGGAGTGTACCATGAAAGACATGGAGATATCCAACGAGGCTTCCATAAAAGGGTTTAAGAGGAGAAGTTTCAGTGTGGACGTCGACCAGCGTACGCTGTCCAGCTCTAGCAGCCTGGAGGGGATGGCCACGGGTATTGGTAAGGGGATGCTGGCCAACCCTAAGAATCGATGTTTGATCCGGAGACGATCTTGCATTTGCAGCTGCCCTAAAGACATCAAGTCCATTAAACATAGCCGGAGTGTGGGAGATTCCACTTTTCATTGTATGGAGTTGACTTCTTCGTCTTGCAGCCACAGCATAAAAGTTGGCAACAACAAGATTATTGTCAAGGAGGACAGTCTACAAAGTGATACCAGTGTCGACAGCGATGACAGCGTGGCGTCTGTGATTGCCGTTAGGAGGAATCCATCGCTCGATATGTCCTCCAGTTCACCAGGAGTTTCTGAAAGGCATTGTTCCACTTGCTCCAAGGATAGTAGCAACCTCAGTGATACCAGCGTGGACAGTGAGGAGAGCTGCGTTTCGGTGATTGCAATGCCCCTGAGGCGTCTGGAAAATCTGGAAGCTGACCAAGAAGACGAGTCTTTGGAAGATGCACGCCATCTCTCCAACTCTATAGAGAGCTCTATGTCCAACAGCGAAGTTCAAATACGACCAAAACTACGATGCTGTCGTCAGAAGTCTCTGGAAATAGAGAATTTTGTACCCGAAGATGATGAGAATTGTGTTATGGCATCGACAGTTCTTGAAGACCTTGAACCGACAAATTTTAAAGCAGACAGTTCCACCGATTGCCTCTGTGATCCCGCGAAGGTCATTGAAGAACCTTTTATAGAACCAGCAATAACGTCTGATAACACGTTTCCAGCAGCCCCTGAAGACTCACTTCCAGATTGTCAAGAGGCCAGCCAGACAATAAAAACTTGTATCTCTTGGGAGAAATACCTGGATGCATGTGAGTCTTTGGTCTTGGACAGCATTTACTACGTGAACGCAGCTCATGCAGACTTGTCTGGAGAGCGTAGCCTTGGAATTACTCAATTTCTTCCAGACGTGTGTGAACGCTACGAAAACTCAATTGCCAACGTTCAGTTTCTCAACAGCGAAATCCCACTGATGGCAGAGACCTGTTGGCTAGATTCGACTGGCAGCTGGAAGTCCTCCGAAAGTCTGGAAGACTGTTCCGATTCTGGAGAATTACCGTCTTTGAGCGAAGACCAACTAGACGAGGAGCTAAAACTGGATATCGTTGATGTCGATGGGTCTACTGAACAGATGTCACCCAACTTTCCACCTGGGTCACCACAAGGCCGCCTTTTGGAGGCAGCTGTCCATGTTGCCAATTCTCTACAAAGTGCTATGACAATGGCAGTCACCAGCGGTGGTAGGCGAAAAGGGCGTGACGACAAAGGGTGTCAATCGGTAGCGCCAGAACCTCTCGACTCGTCCATTCTTTGCGCTTCCGGGGGAATTGTGGTATGTCTTACAGAAGATAAAGAGTCTGTTGAATCTTTGCCAACTCCATTATTATCCGAGTCAGCGCAGTGCAAGGTTAAGAGTGATAAGCTTCCTTCTGAGCTAACCATGCACGAGATTGAAATCAGGGAATTGGATGAAAACCTTGACAATGCATTGGATTCGGATATGAGCGATTGTATTGGACCATCTTTTGAGATGCCTTCTGACGAAGAAGAGGATTTTCCAGAGTGTTTCGAGGACATACAAGAATCCATTTCAGATTATCACGAAAATCATACTGTTGAACAAGACATATTAAACATTAGAACATCAAGAGAGGATTTGGCCAACCTCATGAATTTGGAGAAAAGCCAGGATTGTGAGCTTATACGTGACATGATCACAGTTGCTGAGGACTTCCAGAAATGTAAAGACTTATCAAAAATGGACTTTGGAGAGAAACAAATCAAAAGTTCTGACAGGATAACTGAAATTGACAGTTCTGAAGTGCTGGCTATTTCGCCTTCAAAGGATCTGGTCAATATTTCAAATTTGGAAATGAACCAGGATGAGAGACTTAATGTTGAAATGCTCAAACATGTAAACGGAGACTTTCAGAAATGCTTAACGGATTTACCTAACGTAAGCTTGGATGTCAAAGGCGACAAAAGTTGTGACAGAGCAGATTTAAGTGACGTTTCTGGGTTTCGGGTGACTGACGACAACCCATCGAAAGATGTTACCAATATTTTGCAGTTGGAAATAGGGCAGGACGACAAACTTGGTTTTAATGTGCTCAATGATGACCAAAGAGACTTCCAGAAAAACTCTGTGGCTTTTGTAAAAGATAGTTTAGATGCCAATTCTGGCAATGCTTCTGGATTTCGTGACAGTTTAAAGTTGGAAGATAACCCACCACTTGATGTCAAGAAAGTTCTTCGAGATGAGGAATTGGACATTGGCATTACAATTCCAGATATCATTCGGAATTCAACAAACGATTCATTGCCATCCGGTGCAAATTCCATGGAAAATTCCAAAGAAATGATTGTTGATGAGCACAGCTTTGAATCCGTAACAACAAGGATATTGGACAGCGATGAAATCACCAATGCCATAGAGATGAGGGACTTAAAGAACTTGAAAGATGGTCACTTGACAGAGCGCAATCGACGAATTAGAGAAGATGTCATCAATGGCAATGTCCCCGGACATCGGGAACTGCTCAGGAAGATGGTACAGGAGTGGGGCCATGGTTGGCTGGAATTTCAGACTTGCGATGCCGTATCTGGGCTGATGGATCTCGATGACAAGGGCCAGAAGAGAAGAAGGAAGTCTGAGTCAGAAGCCATCGACCTGAACGTCTGCCTGGAGTCTCACGGCGCCAACTCAAGCCAGATAAGCCGAGGAAGGTCCATGGAGTTCACCGGCAAATCGTCAGTGTCACACAGGAAGTCGATCCTGTGTGAAGAAATGATCCGCGACACCAACAAATCGGCGACTACCAAACTTTCCTCCAGTGTCCAATACAGGATTCAAGAGGAGGAGGAGTGTATGACCAAATCCAACGATTCTTCGGAAATGTCCACTGTTGAGTCACTGAATTCAGCCCATTGCAGTACATCGGAAAACACGACAAGGACATCTGCTGAGACCGTGTTGACTTCTCGTGAGACATCTATTGCGGTCGATTCAGAGAAAAAGTTGTATGATTCGTGCTCTGAAGTAGAAAAAAATGTGAAAATGTCTTCTGGATCAGAGACCTCATCGGTCATGGATTCATCGGCTGAATACAGTACGATGAGTAAAGGACCTAAACCTTTTTGCGGAAGCTCCCCCGAGCCCTCAACCAGCTGTTCCAAGAGGGGTTCTCTCACTGAAAGCAATGTAACGAGCAAAGAAACTGAATTAATGCAAACTAGCATGGCTTCCTCTATAGAAAACCATTTCGGAAATTTAGAGTTTTTGATGTTGGACCTTGACGGCAATGAAGTGGGGAGCAATGCGGGTGTTTGCAGGACACAGCAGAGTGAACAGACTGAACTCCCTACTGAAGAGGAAACCAGAAACGATGGACATTGCGAAGATGAAGGGCAACCGGAGTCCCTTTCCTTGTCCACCTCTGAGGACAGCATCCTCAGCGGCAGCGAAAATGGCGGTTCCACCACTTACCATCGCTTCTACCATGTGTTTCGAGAAGGCGAGTTGGACCATTTGATCGAAAAGTACGTGGAGAATCTGCACATCATCTCTTCTTATTACGACCACGCCAACTGGTGCATCATTGCAGAAAAAGTTCAAGTGTGGCGAATTTGATGCTGCTTCTTGTTTTTTTCTTGTTGTTGTTTGTTGCTGCTGCTGCTGCTGCTGCTGTTGTTGTCGTTGTCGCTGCTTACATGGGGAAAGACCAAAATGACCAATCGTTCGTCGCCCAACAGGTAATTAGTTGGTAGATTTGTTTTTAATTGCTAAGATATAGGATTAAGATTGTCATAAAGTGATGTTAATAACATCGTTAGATACTCCTGTTTTAGAAAGTGGAAATTCTACTCTATATATATATGGAATTTTAGCTTTGGAAAATCCGTTCTTTATATAAATTTTACGCCGCTCATATATGACCATGTGTGGGTCATATTTAGTCCTTGATTGGTCATGTATAGCCATGAAAAAGCCACATTTGGCCCTTGACGGACCATAATTGTGCTTAATGTATCCACTGATAGACCAAGCATGGCACATATTTAGTCATGTATATTAGCAATATCTTGCCAATGATGGATCATATAGTCATGTATGGGCCCTAATTTGGCACTGAAGATCCATATACGGACCTTAATTAGGTAGTGAATGCATCATAACATTCTAATTATGAATCATAGTTAGATATGACCAAACATTTGCATATTTGGATGGATATGGCCAAACAAGAGCATACATATGCGTGGATATGATCAAACATTTATTTGCATATTTGGATAGGTATTGGATAGGTTTTTCAACCGGTGTATTATAGTTTTGGATTCCTTCTTTATTAAATTATCTTGAAAACCCTATTAATATAAAAGCAAACTTTTGATGCAAATATCTGTTAGTGGTTAGTTAGCTGTTGCTGTTAACTCCATTTTTTGAAAACTGGAGTATTTTTTCTGTGTTATTACCATGACGGATTGTTTTATGACATTCGTAAGGTTTAGGAATAAATTATTAATAGCTACCATAACCCTATGTTGCATCTGAAATATAAAGTGAGATTGAATTGTTGATATTGATGGGAAAATCTTAGGACCTTCCCTTACTGTATGTATGTTTTTGAGTCAGGCCCTGGATAAAGCGCCGTTGTTTATCTCTTGAAATACGGTATATCCGACGATAGTAATATCCGAAACATGTATTTCATTACATGTTTTAAGTATGTGGCAGCTTCGTACAGCCCTACATTTGGTTTTAAAATTACACGCAGAACTAAAGAATTCCGAAAATGGCGCCCAAGAACCACATGATAACAGCTTGAGCCAATGAATAACAATTTCAGAGAACTTTTTCTTGTGGCATGTACGTGACAAAAATAAGGGTTCACAAGATCATCAGTTGGTTCAGAGAGCGCCATTTTGAGGCCAGTTCTCCTAACCACGTTAATGTATAGGACTTCACTCGAACAGATGCTGGTGAAGGTGCTTTTAATTCGTTTTCATTGGCGACCAAAATCGGGAAGGTTTTTGATTATTTCGGAATGTAGCTCTAGTTTTCTTATCGAAATCCATTCGGTAGCTAGTTGTCCCATCCCGCCATATATATTTATAAATTCCAAATATTTATGCAAGTTTTATATCTCTATCATGATTAAATTTTCAATGTCTGTGATTCTTGTCATCATTTTATCGCCCATCCTTAGGAAATGTTTTAGCATGAATTAAGATTTTAAGAAAGGCGATTCCAACATAAATGTAATATAATAAGGTGGCTATCATGGGCCTGTGAAAGATTTTTTTTAAAATAAAATTTCCAGTTATTTATTTTTAAAATATATACTTACATAATTAATGAAATTCTAAAACCATAATTTTGACTCCAGTGTTATCACTATCTTAAAGAATCAATATATTTTCTCGTCTGGTCACATTGGGTATTTAGGTTTATTGATTAGATTCAATTAGATTTTGGATAACATTTCTGAGATTCGTTCTGGTTTATTCAGTAAATTTTATTCCAGTAGACTTGATCCAAGATAGCCACCTGAAATTTCTGGAAGTATTTTATGTTACCTTTACCTTTTCATAAAGGTTAAAAGTTTTAAATGATTTTTTTCCAAACGTTTACGAGCTTATGAAATTATTATATAAAAACTTCAACATTGTCATTTCCCATAATATAATTAAAATATTATCATAAAATATTTATTGTGAAAGAGATGGGAATCGAAAATTTATATGACTAACTGAGTGTTGCATTTTAATAATTTTTAACAATTTGGAATTTGAGTTAAAATTCCAAAACGTTCAGAGTCTTTAAAAGTTTGTCTGTCATGAAATTTCTAATGATATTATTTTTTGAAGCTAGGAAACCTTAGTAAATAGTCTTGTTATAGGAATCAATTGTGAGTTGTTTTAATCAACGATGACTGCGATTATAGATGATTAAACTCTGTTTTAATCGCCGGTTATATTAATCCGAGATGTGTGTCCCCAGTGGGCTAGAGTAGTTTCGCGATAAATTCATATCATTACAATATAGAGCTTCTTCTACAGTAGTTTAGCTTACGTTGACATAATGCACGAAAGCAATACTTGAATTAAGTGCTTACCATGCCTCTGTAGTATTGTTTATTTCAGTTCTATTATTGGTACTGGTTCCTTAAACTTAATTGTATATTAAATTTGTTATACAGGGTGTTTAAAAATATCGTAAAGACTCGTTACACACCCTGTATTGGGGCATATATAGTATAATGGCAAATTCATTACTACTACTTTTTCGATTTATTCCAAAAGTTTAGAAAAATATTGTTAACTTTTTGTTAAGATCTTAATTAAATTTTCGCTTTTAAAAAATAATAATTCCATAATGACCAATGTACTGACTGACCATACAGCTAGTAAAGTATGTGGTGGCCGAATGGGTCATTATTTCCAATGTCGTCTATATTACTACATAAATGTACATGTAATTCTTAATTCATAGTTGCAGTCCTGAAGTTTTCTACTTCGATATTTGTTATTAAGCATAATTGTAATCGGTACGGCCCGGGGTATCCATTAGTTAGGAATCGGGTTCGATTTTTTGGAAAAAGCCATTTCTTGATGACCCCTGTACATCCAGGTTTCTACTGCATTATTCTTGCCAATAGTTATTCGTCAATTTTGACTGATAGATTTTATGGACTTGAATGCCCCAGACAGTTAATTGCTTCCATTAATTTATTTCTCAATTTAATGCATTTTTGTTGAGAGCGCATCAGCATAATATGAAATTTCAATTTCACGTGAGGGCTCTGTACATATATTGTAATTTACATTAATGATTAAAGTTTTAATCTCCAAACAAATATTGCCAAGTCAGTGAGTCGCATAGTGTAATCAGAAATAATGACAATTATTAATAAGCATGTTCTAGTGCTTTCGATTACACTAACTGAAGTAATAAAAAGGGCGTTGCGATTCTTGACTCACCCTGTATACCTTTCATGCTATGCTCGGTCAACATAAACGCTTTTGGGAATACTAAACTCTATACCTGCATGTTAATACGCTCGTATTTAA
>JAUJYV010003397.1:0-10081 GCA_033995625.1 Ophyiulus pilosus | reverse complement strand
CGGTAAAAATTGTTTCGCTTAACGAGTGTTTCGCGTAACGAGCGAGACTCCGGAACCAATTATGCTCGTTATGCGAGGTTCCACTGTACGATAAGGTAGTTTAGTAGCGATTCGAAGACCAATCCCAAATCCTATTTCTATTTTAGAAACCGTTTCGAGGACTAATACCCGCTCGAAATGAACAATGCGAAACCATGTTTCGTGCAAAATAAACTGCGGGAGACTCACTTTTGCAACAATTCTCAGCGCGCTATACTTATTTTTGAAACATCGAAGCAACATACGATGACAGTAATGTTCCTTCGTTTACTCGCAACCACCCGCAAAACCACCACGACACAAACGCACAATTTACCGAGCTAGGTGGTTTAGCGGTAACGCTATCCGTTTGGTAATCGGGAGACCCAGGTCCGAATCCCGACCGGGACTGTGGTTTTCGCGGTCTTCCACAGTTGTTTCCAGGCAAATGCCGGGGTGGTTCCTCTAAAAAATCGGCCGCTACCGTGCTCCTTCTTCCTCTACCTTCCGTTTCCTCGGACTCGTGAATGTGCTAAGAAATATCCCCGACATTGTCTAGGCCCTCTATGACCTTACTTATCTTTGGGCCTACAAACCTCAACCAACCAACACGCAATTAAATGTAGGAAAAGAATGCCCTTACCTAGAAGCGCTTGGAATAAGCGGCTCTTGAATATGCGAATGACTCGCTCGATGGCATTCCGCAGGTGCTTGTCCTGCGGCTTAATCAGTTTGCAGTGGTAATCCTCTAGCAACTCGAGCGCACGGTGAGCTTCTGAAAACAAACGATAACGAGGCGTTAAAAAACTCATTTCGCTGCTCGTGACGCGCGACAACTTCGGGGTAGACTTTTCGTTTGCGCGCAGGTGCAATTTGGGCACGAGTGATTTACTTCGGTAAATCTTCGTTAATTTAACGGGACGATCAAATGCAGACCGCAAAAATGACGAGGGAAGACTACGGGTCGGGAAACGGGGTAGGGAATCACAAAATAAAATACAGTCGAACCCACATAATTGCACAGACTGGATAATTGCACATATTCTCCGTGCCATGAACTTTTGTGCTATCATTTGATCATGATGGGAACCCGGATAACTGCACACTGGTTAATTACACACTCATGATAAATGCACGTATTTTACAAGCCCCATTTGCAACTTTTGTACAGAATCGTGACTGGATAATTGCATAAACTGGTTAATTGCACATTTTCGGCTTCCCGGGTCACTGTGCAATTAAGCGGGCTCGACTGTGGACCCGGATAATTGCACACCGGTTAAATTCACCTGTTTTACAAGCCCCACGTGCAAGTTTTGTATGGAATCGTGACTGGATAATTACACAAACCAGTTAATTGCACATTTTCAACTTCACGGGTCACTGTGTAATTAAGCGGGTCGACTGTGAATCCGGATAATTGCACACCTGGATAAAAACAACTATTTTACAAGCCCCGTGTGCAAGTTTTGTATGAAATCATGACTGAATAATTACACAAACCGGTTAATTGCACATTTTCGGCTTCCCGGGTCACTGTGCAATTAAGCGGGGTCGACTGTGGACCCGGATAATTACACACCGGTTAAATTCACCTATTTTACAAGCCCCGCGTGCGAGTTTTGTATGGAATAGTGACCGGATAATTACATAAACCGGTTAATTGCACATCTTCGGCTTCTAGGGTCACTGTGCAATTAAGCGGGCTCGACTGTGAACCCGGATAATTGCACACCAGTTAAATTCACCTATTTTACAAGCCCCGCATGCAAGTTTTGTATGGAATCGTGAACGGATAATTGCATAAACCGGTTAATTGCACATTTTCGGCTTACCGGGTCACTGTGCAATTAAGCGGGCTCGACTGTGGACCCGGATAATTGCACACCGGTTAAATTCACCTATTTTACAAGCCCCACGTGCAAGTTTTGTATGGAATCGTGACCGGATAAGTACATAAACTGGTTAATTGCACACGTTCGGCTCACCGGATCACTGCGCAAGTAAGCGGGTTCGACCGTGCATTACCAAATGACCTGATCACGTGATCAGAGCCTGAAAATCCCTGTTATTGTTCAGAAGGATTAAGGGCTCAGTATCTAAGACTGTTATTCATAGCTAAACATTACGGTAGCGCCGTAAGTTAGTTCCCGGCAACCACGAGTGTCCGGGTGAAGGACTCGAAGCAGGACATCGGTCCACCTTAACTGGACACTCAATTCGGAGGGTCCGAATCGGGACACTCCCTCGCAAACGAGGACATTTTCGTGGTGGGGACATTGAGGTCAACACGGGGACAGTTAGTCACCCTCCTTACGCAACTGGCGCTTAAACAGCGGCTTACCTGCGCCCGCCACCGAAGAGGCAGCAGACGAGTGACCACAACTTAAAAAAGGGAGGTTTAATTCAAGTTTAAAACGGAAAATATTAAAAAAGGGAACGGAAAGAGCGTCATTTCGATCCGTGTTCTGCCGCCTAAACACGGTTTGCGTCACTGGGTGTCAAGGAGCGTCGTTTCTCGGCCTCCGATCGCTCGCAGGCGTTGAAACGGTCATAACGTACGAACGAAAACTTAAAAACTAAATAAACGAAATGAAAAAAAAACGATATATTACGTTAAAAAGTGTGGGAACGTCAGCAAAACCCGGAGGAAGGTGCGTTTAGCATGCGAGGAAACGGGAACTGCAGCGCCTCCTGGCAACGACGATGTCAAGCACGCTTCGCATCGAAAACTGCATCATTTCTACTCGAAATCGAAACAAAAATTAAAAAGGGTGGTGACGAGACGACGAAGGGTGGAAAAATCAAACGAAACGCGTCGAAAATAATAAGAAAACGAGCGAGTGTAACGAAGGAAGTGAAAAAGAAGAAAAATGTTCTAGAAGGCGGGTTCGGCGTTCTACGGAATCGATTTCGATTCGCACGTAGGCCTAGCAGCGTGAAAGCCAACGTCAAAAAACGTTGACGATTTTGGTGTTTTTCCGGAAGGAAACGAGAAGCTCTCGAAGGCCGAAAACGGCTCGAAAAGATAGTAAAAAGCGCCTCGGTTCATCGCCAAGCCGAAAAGCGATCGGATTTACCTGTCATTTTCATCATTTGTCGATCGTGGTCGTCCAAAAAGCGGTCACCGAAAGACATGTTCAACACAAACTGGCGTTTCGAAGCGACGCCAGCGCCCTCCGTCTCAACGGCGCTTTTGAGGCGGCTACGGCGCTTTAGTTAACGGACTGCTGCATTTTTGAAGTTTGGATTTGGGCTAAAATTGAAATATTAGTAAGTTAAAATAGTCTAAAAAATGGAAATTCGGGCGCCGAAACCCGTGAGAATCACTAAGGATGAAGCTATGAAAATGCAGTGGTCGATGATCGCCAGGTGGAAGCCGAGATCGGACGTGTAAGTATTAAAACTTTAAAAGTGTGAGAATAATACTGATCTTTCCTCCGTAGGCTTTCAAATGGTCCCTTTGAAATTCAACTCAGTGCCCTACAGTCAGCAAATAAATGTCATGTGGTACCCAATTTCAGGAGACTTGGACATCATTGTTAGAGTGAATTTGTACCAAATCAGGAGAATCGCCAGATTCCGTCGTCTAATCTCACGCAAAAAGAAGGACCAGTAAGCGTATCCGTCTCGGCACGAAGCTCGGTCAAAGGCCCTTTGAGTGATTACGTCTACTCCTAGAGTGCTTGTTAGGCGTTAATATACGGGAAACAAAATGGGAATTAGGAGAAAGATTTGAATAACCCCGTAGATAACGTTTCGCGTCTTGACGGCTCAACGTGTCCCAATTTAGAGAGTGGAGCATTTCTGTCAGCGGAATGTTGATAACTGCCCTTAACGAATCAGGCTGCCCATCGCTGGACCAGCTCTATATCCCGAATATGAACCATCTGGCGAGGGTCCCAAACAGGCACGAAATATTCCAAAATAGGGCGAACCGGAGTTGCGGAGCCAGTAACCGCTACATTTTCGAAATACTCGCTGAATGAATCTAAGGCGTTGCTTCGCCGCACCGACAATTTTTGTGAAGTGGTGTTTCCGAGAGAGGTTTTTGGTAATATAAACTCCCAAATCCTTGACGGCATCCACGACGGCGAGTTGAACACCATCATGAAAGTACTCGGGTTGGGAAGTATTCCGAAATAATTCCAGGGCCTCACGGATTGCCAGAAGTTTTTCTCCCAAATGTTTTCTCCAGTTAAATTGACTAAAATGCCACTGTTTTTTCATTCCAGTTGGCCTTTCACTTACGGCAACGCAATCTTAGGCAGCTCTGCCGCCGTAACAGCGATGTATATCAACGGCTTGACTCGGAAGTTCCTTATGCTCGGAAAGTACGGGCAAAAGATGAGCTTCGCACCCATGATCATTGTTCCGTCGACGTTTGCCATCTTGGCTCACGTCTCCCTGATATCTTCCGACATCCTGATCAAGGAAACCCCCTGCAACTCCTGCGTAGAGGTGCGGGCCGTGGTCAGTCAACTGCTCATCGGCCTGGCCTACCCCATCATCCTCGCTCCGTTTACCTGTCTTTACTTCGCCAACATCTATTACACTTACGAAGTTCCCAAGATGACCGAGGGAAGGAAACTGGCCAAGCTGTGGTGGAAGATGACCAAGCCCAATCTGGGACGGATCCGAGTCATCGCCGCCGTACAGACACTCCTCGCCGCCTCCATAACGTACGCAGAAATTAGAGCCTTGGAAAAAATCGATGCAAAAATAGACAGCGACAACAGCCTTTTATGAAAATAATTGCCTAATTTGTGATATTAGATAGACGCGACACTAGTTCGATGTAGTCTTTTTTTTGTACATACTTCGGAAAAGTCCATGCTAAAAAATAAATATAATAATTATGAATAAGCGATCATTCTTACCGGTCCTTCCGAAACTGCTCGATCGGAGTTTTGTTGTACGTTAAACCGTTGTATTGTCCGAGTGTGAACATCGAAGGGCCACACGAGAAGATCGGAGCCGACGGAAGGGTGGGTTACGTGCTCGCCTCTCGATCCTAGGTTGCGGGGTTCGCTCCCCGGTCGAGGTCGGTGGGAATTTTTACGGATGGGAAAAATTCCCCGAGTGGCGGCTCTTTCGGATGAGTTTAAACCGAGGTCCGGTGTTGATTGCCGTACGTTAAAGACCACCGAGCTTGGTGGTTTAGTGGTAACGCTATCCGTTTGGTAATCGGGAGACCCAAGTTGGAATCCCGACCGGGTTGGCTACTCCGTTTTCAGGCAAAACGCTGTCGATGAAATTTGACATTGAAATTCAACTCTTCCAATCTTGACTGTGGTTTTCGCGGTTTTCCACAGTTGTTTCCAGGCAAATGCCGGGGTAGTTCCTCTAAAAATCGGCCACGACCGTGCTCCTTACTCTCTCTAGGCCCTCTATGACCTTAGTTGTCTTTGGACCTTTAAACCTCAACCAACGTTAAAGACCCCCTCGAGAGAGGGGGTGGAAGTCCCCCTCGTAGGTAAAATTCCCAGGTAGGTGATGAAGGCTCATCCCGTGGCGTCGGTGTTTAGTCTAAGTTGCAGAAATAGGCTAACGTTAAAAATCAACAAACAACCGAACAACTTTAAAGTAAAATGTAGTCCTTACCTGATGTCCGAGGTTCACGCCGGTCATGTATCTAAAGTAGACGCTCTCAAAAGACCAAGAAAGGTTTTTTCCCATATTTAATCAGAATATTAAACTTATACATATATCAATTTTTAAAAAAATCACAATGTGTATATTTGTGGGCACATTCAGAGATGTGGGGGGGGGAAGGGGTTTCGCTATTGTTTGAATTCTTCCCGTGAAGGCAAATCAAAGGAATCTAGTACGTGTTACGTCAGTTTGAAATGCTCGTCTCGTCTTCCGTATCCAATTTCGTCGTCGGCAAAAACCCGCAGAAGCCCGTTCCGACGAGCGTTTCTCGGGAAATTTCGCATTGACAAAATTGGCGACTTGGGACGAGGCCGGCATCCGGCCGTTCTGCGTCAAAGCCCTAACCGTCACGGATTCGGGGTTAGCAGCCGCGTTTTCCTAGTTTGAACCGGGCGCGTTAAAAAAATAGCACATATGCTCGCTAAATAAGAAGTACAAAAAAGAGGAGAAGAAAAAATAAACCTGAATGAACTTAAGTGTGCACGAAGACTCGTGTGCCGGTGAAGAAAAGCTACGGTCTCGATAGTAATAGTAGAGGAGGACGATAAAGGGCATTTTCGCTATAATATTAATATTCGAGGTTGGCCTTTTTTTTGTTTAACAATAATTGCCTTAATTAAAATTGCAGGCACCTGTTGGTATTTCCTGCTTGGCCCCAACAATCAAAGACACTTAAAAACGAACTACTCCCGATCCACTCCCGATTGCATCGCAAACTATGATAACGATAATCAAGAGAGAAAACTCGGCTAAAGCATCTACGTCCTCGGCTTCGATCGCCGAGGAAACAAAAAAAGGGGAATCGGATGCTACGACTTTCGGCCTCGAGATCCTCCGAAAAGCAAAAAATGGGCGGCGAGCTACGGCCTTTCTCGGTCAAACTTTTGGCCGAGTTTCCGAAACGTTAAAAGGTTTAACCGAAATCGAGCCGGTTTTCGCCGCCCGCTAGATTTAGATACCGATTACAAGTTTTCCGTCGATTAGACACGTACAAAGACACACGCACACACGCTCGACAAGCCTGCTTCGACTGCGGCAAAAAGCACAATCCCCTACTTTGTGCAAATCGCTAGATCAAATATTTTTTATAAAACTCGCTAAAGCTCACAACAACATCATAAACTTTTTTTTTTTTAAATCGTGCTTTACATTTCGACTGGGATTACTAGTTCTAAGTCGCTCGGATTTCCCCGGTTCGGACGCTTTCTGAATTCGGGAAACTTTTGGAAAGTACGGCAGTCCCGAAGTCGGCGTTCGCGACGCGAGGAGGCTTCACGAACGCGTCGCGTCCGCACGGCGAATCGCTTACGAGGGAACCGCTATAAAACCACGAATCTTCAGATTTGTGAACATCTTACGAACGAAGCGAGCCGACACGCCGCGCGACGACTAAAAATGCATTCGTGAAGCGTTTCCGCGGCCGGTGCCGACTCCGAAAACGTCTCCGGATCTTAAGGGATTTCCAACTTCGGCATCTCGATCTTTCTCGAGAAGGGGGGGCTTAAGGATTTAACGGTAACGGTGCCGCTTCTAAGTCTGAATTTTTTGATATTAATCGCTACCAAACGGCATCTTACAAAAAAGCCACGACACGCTAGGAGAAAACTCTGATTACGTCTCGTTTACATTTACTAACTGCCGAAAGGTCGTTCGAGGCACCGAATGCGACGGTTTATCGAAAGAAAAGTGGGAGGGGGGGAGGGAGCTGAAAGATGCGGGTGTCGATTAAATAACGCATCGAGCCCTTCGCGTCCCGAATTTCGCTGCCGAGGGTTTTCCCCCCGACAAACTTCCCCGAACACCTCGACGGGGTTTTTTTGCGAAAGGGCGACGACGCAGTGAGTATCGAAGCTCACTGGGCTACGTTTTTTTGCGAGCGTCCCGGGCTCTCTCTCTCTTTCTCGTAAGTCGCTGCGCCTCTTCCGCCTGCAAGCTTCGAAAGCTGCGAATAACAAAAAATATCGGCGAAGAATCATCTAAGGTTAGCGTAAATTTTCTCATCTCGATGAAAACGAAAAAAGTTGGGGGGTGGGATGTGGGACGTTAGATGGGGGGAGAGGGAAGGGGGAAAAAAAAACAAAAAAAAACGAAATAAAGTTGCTCTATATTCCTCTTAAAATCGCGTTCCAGTTTGTCCTGCTCGCGGTTTTTCCTTCCCGGTGATTATGCGCTGGCAGTGATCCCCTCTCGAGGGGTCATTTCGAGGGGTCATTTTCACCTTATCCGCCAGCAGAGTACTGGATTGGG
Source organism: Ophyiulus pilosus (assembly GCA_033995625.1). Taxonomy (NCBI): domain Eukaryota; kingdom Metazoa; phylum Arthropoda; class Diplopoda; order Julida; family Julidae; genus Ophyiulus; species Ophyiulus pilosus. The sequence continues at coordinate 2,161 of JAUJYV010003397.1, read as the reverse complement.
GGGATGAAGGATGAGGAGGAGGGATGGGGGTGCGATGGGGCCACGGTCCTTTCCTTGCACTTTGCATTCCCCTCCTTTCTATCGGCGAGGAGTTCGTGGAATATTTGCATAGAGGCGAGGAGGAGGGGCTTCCCGTGTTGCCGCGGTGGTTTTTTTTGTCGTCGAGAGAGGCACTCGATGAGTGTACTTGACAAGTTTTCGCCGGACGTTTCATCCGGCTCGAAACCGGAAAAGTAGCCGGGTAAACCCGTCGCCGTCATCGAAACGCGGGTCCGAAGAAGCTCGTTCCGACGTGGTTGCCGTTGCGCAGCGGAGGTACGTAGGGAAACTGCGGCTGCGGGGGCCGAGGCGCCGCGGTCCATGTGAGATCTTGCGGCACCAGGGTCCGAGGGGACGGCCAAGACGGGGCGGCGTAGTGGATGGCGACCGGACGCGGCGCCGCGGGCAGGTGGCTGTGGTACGAAAAGGATGGCGACAGGAGGACGTTGCCCAGCAACATCTGGGATGGATGAACTGCGGACAGCTGCGGCTGCACCACGAAGCAGCAGCCGCCGTTCATTTCGCCGCCGTCCGCAGGTGGTGGCGGAAGCTGGTGGTTCACGCTCCAGATTGGTCGGTTTAAGAAGTCTGCCGCGGGCCAGGCTGCCAGATGTCCCTGCGGAGGATTGGGAGGAGGAGCAGGAGGAGGAGGAGGAACGGCCGACGTCGTGAAGTGCTGCCCGTAGAAAGGCAGCCCGCGTCCCGCGAATCCGCCGCTCGAAGAAGATGAAGGAGGAGAAGAAGAGGAGGACTGCTGGATGGCCGCTGGCTCCGGAAGGTTGCTGGACACTGCCAGTTTGGGCCAATGCTAGCAACGGCGGTTGCGCCAGTGGTTCATGTACTCTTGGTAGCTCACCGTCATCTTCTCGCTCTGGTAACGAGTCAGTTTTATGTTACGACGGACGTCGTTGGATATGGTTCCCTTGTAGCCGCCCTTGCGCAGAAGGGAATCGATGGTTTGTACTCTGTCCCAACCTGAAAGCGTTTTCGAGACCAAAGTTATTAGAACGCGTTAACTTAACGAGGGGAGCGATTAACACGGTCGCGAACGTGCTTTCGCGTCTGGCGACGGTTCGGTCTTCGAGCCTCGAGTTTGCGAAATTCGTCTGGGCTCAGACGCGCTCTCGTCAAATATACATTTCGAAAGTTTAGAAATCGAGATTTCGGCTGCCGACTAAAACCGTCACCAAAAAAACGAAAGCGCGGTCCGCGAGTTTGTTTGCATTGCCAGCATCTCAAAGGCGGGACACACGATTTTGGGATCAGGTGTTTCCTGCGAGAAACCACCGACGAGGGCCGCTTCGTCCGAAGCCGAGCCCGTCAATTACGTCTAGAGAGGGGCTACTACCTTGTTCGGGAGCCACTTCCGGCAGGTACGTGGCCGTCCGTTTCGACCCTTTTTCGTTCACGAACTCGATGCGGATGCCGTGCACGCCGATCTGCGGGAGGAAAAAAAAAAAAAAACGAGACGTCCGTTAGCGGCGGTCGGCGGCACAGAGGAAAAACGAGAGAGAGAGAGCAGTTTCCCCCATCGCTGTAAAACAAGACTGAACCTCTGAAAGTGTCACAGGGTTCCCACACGCACTTTTCACCATTCTCCAGCAACACGCACTGGCCGCATTTTTTCAATTGCGTACATTCTGGGTCGCTTTACTTACAATATTTCCCAGAGCCCTGCAAAAGAAATTGGCACTGAGGACATGAACGTCGCAGCGTTAAAGATCCGCCTCGCTTTCTTAACGGGTTCACGGACACAAAATCCCCCTACGTTTTACAACAAAGCCAATTTTCTCGCCGGTCTTACGACCGTTTCCAGGGAAAGCAAAACCTGGAAGAGTTAGTTTCGGGATGTACGGCAGACGTGGGAACCCTAGTCAAATTATTCGCTAACAGCGTCGCTCTAGTTAATACAGTGGAACCTCGCTTAACGAGCACCTCGCATAACGAGTGATTCGCATAACGAGTAATATAAATTTTTTAAAAATGCCTCGCTTAACGAGCGTTTGTTTCGCATAACGAGTGACGCGGATAGGGGAATCCCCGATTTGTGCGATGGAACTTTTCGTGCCATCGCTACTTCAGTCTGTGTTTACAACTCGTTGCGCCAGCACATTTTTACAAA
>JAUJYV010003396.1:0-10084 GCA_033995625.1 Ophyiulus pilosus | reverse complement strand
TGTGTGCAATTATCCGGGTTCACATCATGCGCAAAACTTAGGGCAAAAGTTCGGGGCATGGAGAACACGTGCAATTACCCGGTCTGTGCAATTAAGCGGTGTGCAATTATCCAGTCACAATTCAATACAAAAGCTGCCCACGGGGCTCGTGAAATAAGTGCATTTATCCGTTGTGTGCAATTATCCGGGTTCACATCATGCGCAAAACATAAGGCAAAAGTTCGGGGCATGGAGAATACGTGCAATTACCCGGTCTGTGCAATTAAGCGGTGTGCAATTATCCAGTCACGATTCAATACAAAAGCTGCACATGGGGCTCGTGAAATAAGTGCATTTATCCGTTGTGTGCAATTATCCGGGTTCACATCATGCGCAGAACACAGGGCAAAAGTTCGGGGCATGGAGAACACGTGCAATTACCCGGTCTATGAAATTAAGCGGGTTCGACTGTACCTAACAGTACCTAACAGCTCCTAACAGTAGCTTCAAGTAGGTGGCTGAACAGCTTTAAGCGGCTGGATGGTCACACGAACGCCATTACGGTTACCTCGAAAACAGGTGATCGGAGCCAACTGTAGCTGCGATATTCCAGCCGCGCACCTCCGAAATACGTGAAGGTGTGCGACTAACTATTGATAGAAATCTTCCATGGTAACAACACGTGTCTTCGTGTTTTGAACGTGTGACTGGTGCCGTGAAGCCACGCTACGAGGATGAGATTATTGTGACGGGTCAACAACAACAACGACGACGACGACGACGACGACGACGACAGCGTCTGATAAAGCGATGGGGGCATCTGCTTTTTTAATCGGTTATGTCAAATACCTGCGGTTTGACGCTTTCAACCGACAACGACGCTAGACAATCGCTATATTAATCAAAAGTAGGATTAACATAATGGGCGATCAACAGCTCGTTCGTCAGCGGTCATGTAGAGGGTGCAATCGAGCATTACGCGCCAACCTCGGGTTCATTGCCAACGACACGTTTCGCAATGGTTCAACAACGGTAAAGAACACAGTTAAAAATAGGCGGTGTTGCATCAACCTCGGGTTAGTCTAATCGACGATTAATTTAAATCAAACTATAATCTACACTTAACAAACTCTGCTATTAGTGCTATAACTATATAACAAGTACTACACGCAATATGTAGTTACAACATGCTATAGTTAACAATATTAGCCGAGTTGCACCAACCTCGGGTTAGCCTAATCGACGATTAATTTAAATAAACGTCCTCTTCACTTAACAAACTCTGCTATAACACTAAATATTATACTATACAAGTACTACATATAATATGTAGTTATAACATGTTATAGTTAACAATATTAGCCGAGTTGCATCAACCTCGGGTTAGCCTAATCGACGATTAATTTAAATCAAACTAATCTGCACTTAACAAACTCTGCTATAACACTAAATATTATACTATACAAGTACTACATATAATATGTAGTTATAACATGTTATAGTTGACAATATTAGCCGAGTTGCATCAACCTCGGGTTAGCCTAATCGACGATTAATTTAAATCAAACTAATCTGCACTTAACAAACTCTGCTATAACACTAAATATTATACTATACAAGTACTACATATAATATGTAGTTATAACATGTTATAGTTAACAATATTAGCCGAGTTGCACCAACCTCGGGTTAGCCTAATCGACGATTAATTTAAATCAAACTAATCTGCACTTAACAAACTCTGCTATAACACTAAATATTATACTATACAAGTACTACATATAATATGTAGTTATAACATGTTATAGTTGACAATATTAGCCGAGTTGCACCAACCTCGGGTTAGCCTAATCGACGATTAATTTAAATCAAACTAATCTGCACTTAACAAACTCTGCTATAACACTAAATATTATACTATACAAGTACTACATATAATATGTAGTTATAACATGTTATAGTTAACAATATTAGCCGAGTTGCATCAACCTCGGGTTAACCTAATCGACGATTAATTAAACTGAAGTTATCTGCACTGACCAAACTCAGTTACAGTCGAACCCGCTTAGTTGCACAAAGCCGAAAACGAGCAATTAACAGGTTTATGCAATTATCCGGTCACAAGTTGCACATGGGGAAAGATGCAACATACGTGCATTTATCCGGTTTGTGCAATTAAGCGGGTTCGACTTATAACACTGTACACTGTTACAATACATAATTGAAAGCATAATATGTAGTTGTAAATGTTAACCCAGTTGCACCAGTCTCGGGTTAGCCTAATCGACGATTAGTTAAAACTGGAGTTATCTACACTGAACGCACTCTGGTATACACCTATAAATATTATACAATCGAACCCGCTTAATCGCACAACGACCCGACGAGCCGAAAATGTGCAATTAACCGGTTTATGCAATTATCCGGCCATAATTCCGTACAAAAGTTGCACACGGGGCTTGCGAAATACGTGCGTTTATCCGGTTTGTGCAATTAAGCGGGTTCGACTGTACTATACAACTACTGCATATGATATACACTTAATAAAAGCATAATGTGTGCTTATATATAGTTAAAAATATTAGTTGCACCAACCTCGGGTTAGCCTAATCGACGATTAATTAAGCCTGAACTTATCAACACTGACCAAAGTTGCACCAACTACAGGTAAGCGTAATTTTACGATTAATTCAAACTGCTAGTTACCTCCACTGACCGAACGCTGTTATAACTATAAATATAGCATTATTGACGTGCAATTAAAAACGTAATATGTAGTTATAACATGTTAAGAACAGTTAACAATCGTTAGTATAGGTAGTCAGTTTGACGCACCAAAGTACGTCGAGTTAGCGAAACCTACGATTAATTAAAGCTGTTTTAACGGTCGATTAAGCTAACCCGAATTTCACTTAATCGTCCACTACAAGGTATTAAAAAACGTTTTGAAAATCAGGGATAAAAAAAAAACAAAGGTCAAGTACGTCAACACACGCACGCACGTAGGCCTAAAATCGATTCGATTAATAAACTGTAAACGCTGGAGAGCCATAGCAGCAAACGACACTGGCAATCGTTAACGAATATTTAACGTCGGATAACGAGTCCCGAGCGTCGATTAACAATTGCCACGATTAATAGGAAACGAAATGCAGAAACTAGAAACGCGAAAATTGTGTGGATGTGCACAGCTGATCGGCTCCACAACAAACGCAAAAATGGCAACACTTGAGGCGCCATCATTTCGCAGTCGCCACAACCGACACAAACACAATAACATCGCCACACGCTAAAGGATGCGCGGAATATCGAGCGAAGCGAAGGTTTGACAATGGGACGGAGGGAATTGAAATGGCAAATTATTAAATTGGGGAAGAAACGACGGACGACTTAGTCGAAATAAGCCTACGGAGACGTCATCAGAATTTTTCCAAAATTTCGAACGAGAAACAAAAGGAACGCACGAGCCGACGTTCCAAACTGAAAATGGAAAAATAGCGAGAATATGGCGCTCACCTGGAGTTCGAAAAGGGAGAAAAACGTCCGGGACACGAGTTGAATATCACTGACAATACGATAGAATTCGAAAGTGCGTCACCTCCGAGCACAACACGGGGATAATACTGGGATAAAAAAAAACAACCGCAACGAACTACGTTACCGCCGACTTGATGTCAACTACGAAACTGAACAACCTGGGAGACTCAACAGCTGAGCGTGGCTGTGATGCCCGCGTTTCGTTTTGCACGCGTGTCTACCGCGCGCGCCGGCGCCATCTTGGGAATCGCGATGACGCGCTAGTTGGCGCATTATTACTTCGTCGTGTTTTAAAATCGAGTTTGAGACGATAAATACTTGGAAGTTATAATTAACTATACAAATTTAATACGAGTTCAGCTATAGTTTAATTTGCCACTTTGAAGTAGCGAATTTTCTCCACCTCTGAAACGACATTTCGATTTGTACGCGGGTGTAGAAATCAAAATTTTAATGATGGAACATTTTGAATTTGATTTTAATATCAAATTGGTAAAAACACGAGTTTTATTTAAATTTACACTATTCATCGTACGAATTTCTTTTCTAACGCAGAACTGTAATTATAGCGCTGTGTCGTTCGACATTTTCGCGATAGGCAAAATTATACAACGAAAAAAAAAAGAAAGAAAACAGGGGAGGAAAAAAAAAATTAAAAAAAAGGTACAAAAAATTTAAAAAAATACCCGCTCTTCAAATTCAAATAAACACGACGAATGACGTAGCACACGCTAATTTAAGCTAGTTATTTTTAGCCTCGAGTTCCCGCAACAACAATTATCGGGGCTGGCAACCCACTATACTGCACATCTGATAATTAAAACTTCTAATTACAAAACCCATTTTCATTCGCCTTATAATTATTTCACAAATTTCCCAAATTTCAACAATTTTAACCGTTAAAAGAGGAAAAATCTCCGGATAACCTTCAAGGTCTTAAATCCATCTCTGTGCAAATATTTTTCGCCAAAACCCGATATGACAAAGTCACGGTTGGGATCATCGTCCTCGTAAAAATGAAATCGTGGCAAATTGCCACATTATTTTAAGCTCAGTTTTTTACAAACTTAAAATATTGAAACGGGTATAAGCAATTGCTACAGGAACCAAAACTGATTTCGTAAAACCATTTCACGAATAATTAAACATCAAAAATTAAGTTTAAAACAACCCAGAAATGTATAATTAACCTTATCGCATTTCCATTATTCGTTTAAAAAATTTTTTTAAAAAATCAAAAAAATGCTTTATTTTGATGCATTATTTTTAAGAAAAACACCAATTTAGGAGAACGACTTGATTCTGGGAAAAGTTGAATTAGCTGACAATGCGGATAAACTAAACGAATGAATTTATATGTACATGTTGCCACCAATATTTCAAATACAAATCATACAAAAATTCAGTTTACGAATAGACAATCATCGATATTCATAAAATGTTTTGTACAATTTTCGCCCCTTAAGACGTTTACACGTACACTGTATTATATATCGTATGTACCTGCATCACGCGAGGATATCACTTGTGAGAGCAGCAGCGTTTTAATCGAGGTTTTCATCCACACATGCCGAAATCTTCTTCTGACCAGACTCCTTCAACTTCGCTGTCGTCTTGCTCGCACTACAAATAATAAGAAAAAATACTGTTCATATAAAGTATGGCAACTATGAATTCTTAATTGATAATGCTCGATAATACTCGATACCAAATATTCACATTTTTTGCTTATCTCGTGTAAACCAACATATAGATGCTTATTTTTTTTTAAACGTGACATCGGAAATAGATTAAAAAATATTTATTCTAGCAAGTCTTATCGTCTCAAAATACGTTTTTTTGAAGAAAAAATAAGAAACACTTCCAGCGTTATTTGAAGTTTTCAATTGTTCGAAGGCATCCGGTAAATTTGTAAGCCAATTTTTTAACCATTTCTTAAAGACCTTTCACGAATCACAATATGTTGCCGAGAAGTTTAAAGAGAATTTTAAAAAAACAACTTCTTACGTGTTTTTATTAAAATTAAATTTTGACAATAACCAGAAATTTTCCTACGCGGTCAAAAAATTCTAGCAATCCAGCGTCAACTGGCGTTTTACGTGAATTTTAATTATAATTCCAGACGTTTCCGAGGTGGTAATAATTCAAGTACATTTCCTGATTTTCAAGTCAACTAGAGACATCCCGATTGATTGTCGCGCGTGCATTTTAAAAAAAGATGAAATCATTTATTTTTAAATGTCAATTTGAATTTACAAGTTTAATCTCAAACTCTAACCCCCTGAAATGTTCAACTTCCCCGACTTTTCGATATTTTAAAACAATTTCCCTGACCATCCACCCAACCGAAATTTCAAAACTACGACACCATGCATAAACAATTTATTGTCAAAGTTGGCCGAAGAAATGGTTTAAGGAGACAAAATTTGCAACGAGCAGCAAATTAACACCCCGAATTAAAATTGGAAACACACAAACAAACTACTAGAAAGAATAGTTTTCTCCACGTCACGTCCGAATTAAAAATCACAACTAATTAAAATGTTCTTATTAGGAGGCGAGCGAATAATCGTAACATTAAATAGTTGATCGAGATGGTAAAAAATGGCATTTTACGGTTACAAAAAATGTTTAAAAAATCGGTCCGTGTCGACGTAAAATACCGCAACGAGTAAGCAAATACTCGTGATATTAATTAGTTGTACGAGATGGTGAAAAACTGCATTTTTTGGTTGCAAAAACGTTTAAAAACTCCGCCGATGTCACCGTAAAACCATGCCGTTAAAACTAGCTACGAGTCTCACCTCGTTATCCGAATCCGGCATTTCGATTTCCCAGTTGCAGACAGCGCCTCTCGCTTCGCAGCTCTGCTCTATCTTCTGCAAACCCTCGATGGCCTTCCGGTTACGATTATCCAAACTACGGCAACAGCGAACGAATAAACTCCGGTCAATCGGGTGTTGTTTTTTACCCCTAAGAAATTTCTTGCGCCAGTCTTACTTGATCGCTGCCGAGAAATGTTCCATGGCTTTATCGTTGTCGTTCAGGTGAGTGTAAAAGTCCGCTAACATGTGATGCAGTCTGCTGTTACTCAGAAGCTCCAGCTGAGATTTCAGCCTAAAAACAAATCAATTCCCCATTTTTAGCAATACGACCGAACCCAAATTATAAATATCGTAACCGTGGGTCTTTTTAAAAAGTTTCAAAATATATCACGTATTTATTAGCTTTACAATAAATACTCGCAATTTTCTGTTACAAAAGCGTAAATGTGTGTTTTTTCTCGTTTTACTAAACTTAAAAGTTTAAAATTGATAAAATGCGATGTAAATTGGAGAAACTTTAGTGTAATTTATTTCGAAGTGTCCGAATGTGTATTTTTCCTAGTTTTGCCAAACTTTAAAAGTTTAAAACTGATAAAATGCGATGCAAATTGGAGAAAAATTCAGTGTAATTTATCTCAAAGCGCAAATGTTTATTTTCCTCAATTTATCAAACTTTTAAAGTTTAAAATTGGTTAAAATGCAGGACAAATTGGAGGAAAATTCAGCGTAATTTCTTTTGAATACGAAACCGTATTATCAGAGTTTTTCGGTTATCCGAATTAGTCTCGGAAGACAAACCGTGGATAATCGAGGTTCTCCCGTAATTTTTAATTTCTTTGACTAACATAATTACCGGATAAATATAAAAAATGTCTCTGGGAAAGGCAGACGAGGAGATGGCAAGAATTAATAGACTTACAGTTCGACGCCTTTTTCGTAGCGCCTTTCCTGCATATACAAATCGCCCATCTGCCGAATGACGTCGATGTTATGCGGGTCTAATTTTAAAGCTTTCTCCAGATACGCTTCGGCCTAAATACAAAAAAGTACGGATACAATTTCAGATCAAGATACGGTACAACCATTCTTATCCGCTCTTAAAGCGAACTAAACTCACTTTTTCAGCTGAACCAGGTTCCACCGCCCACACCGATGCGCAAAGCTTGCGTTAAACAAAACAAAACAAAAATTAGCACTGGCAAAATAGTCGACGATCTAAAAGTTGTCATTCGAACCTACCGACAGTGTCCTAGGCGACTGTCCCAACTGCTTGCAAGCGTTGGCTGCCATAGTCAGAGCTTCTCTCGTCCGATGCAGCGCGATGTAACATTTTACCAAACCTTGATGCGCGTCGAAGTTGTACGGCGATAACCTCAAAGCCTCTCGGTAAGCGGTCACAGCGTCGGTAATTTTTTTGACTTCGAAAAGGACTTTACCTTTAAGAAGGAAAGCTTCTACGCTCCTAGGATTAATAAGACACGCCTGAAAAAAATACAAAATACCAACTGTTTTATACATCTGAAATCCGGTCACGTAATTTCTGAGCCCGATTAGTTTATCCGTAGTTATTTAAAGACTTCCCCAACTTAATTAGACGAACGCGTTAATCGGGGAATGAGCAAGGGGAGAGAAGAATTAAAAGAGAGAAGTGCAAACTGTCGCTGTCAGTTTTTAGAGAGACTACTTGAAATTTCCATCGTCACTATCCATAAACTATCCAAACTGCCTCGAAACAACAGTTGAAAACCCCAAAAAAACAGTCAGGAATCTACTAGACTGCACCAGATTCCCGGGTCAGTCTAAATTACCTTGTGCGCGTAATTAGAAGCCTTGCTAAACGTCTTAGTCGAGTGAATGTACGTCCCGAGGGCTATCCACGGCTCGGCGTGCTGGTCGTTTATGGCCATCAGCTGTAACGCTAACCTACCAGCAACAAAAAGCGGAAATTTAAGAAACAATATCGCGTACAAACCGACGGAATAATTAAATTCACTTACTTTTCTAATTCCTTGAATTCCTTTTCTTTTGCTAAAAGTACGGCATAAATATCCATCCCTTTAATAAGCAGAGGATCTATTGCATGAGCCTGAAATGGTTCGGATAAGATTTTCATTATAAATTGATTTAAATAAAGAAAACTTCATAAAAAAGTAGAACCCAATAAAAAACCATCCCAACTCGGTGAAAAATACTTCCATTTAAATTAAATTTGGCACTTACATAGAACAATAGCGTAGGAACTAAAATGAGTTATAAAATGTGGTGAAAATCTTCTCCGGTACGTTTAACGCAAGACCGAAGTCAAACGCGCCATTCTTTGATCGACGAATCGATTCTACGCCGGTCGAGTTCGATCTGAGTTTTCTTGATTCGTAATTTTGAGTCTTCGATATTATTATTAATCTTCGATTTGTAAACCTTTTCCCGGAAAACTCCCCAAATTTTGTAGTCTCCTGGATTCGAGTCCGGACCGTTTGGTGGCCAGCGGTTCGGTTCGACGAACTGCGGCGTTTCCAGTTGCAGCAGTTCGACTGTTTCTAAAGCACAGGCTTGTTGAAAAATGAAAAAATCCGAGATTTGCCACATGTCCGGAACAAGTTTTTTGGTTAAAACTTCATCCCTGTACACAAATCGAAGATTAATAATATTGAAGACTCGAAACTACGAATTTAGAAAACTCGGATCGAACTCGACCGGCGTATAATCGATTCGTCGATCAAAGTATGGCGCGTTTGTCTCCGGGCTCGCGTAAAGCAAACCGGAGAACATTTTCACCGCATTTTATAATTCATTTTTGTTCCAACACCATTGTTCTATGACATTGTTCTATTTCATTTAAATCGAAACTAGTTGTGATTTTTTCGGATACTGTACTAAAAATTAGGGTAGCGGGAACACATACGCGACAAAGCACGGCTTTACTTCGCTTCACATCTCCGGCCAGATAATGCGCCTCGCCTAAAGCGGCTAAGATGTCTGGGCTGTGGGCTAAAGACTGCGAACGAAGAAAAATTAATACGTTTTGGGGACACCACCGCACATCGTAGCGCCGAAAATCGAGAGATCGACTACCACCAAACTTGAGACTCACTTTCGTTTCCAGCTGTTCGAACAGCGAAACCGCTTGCGGAAATTCCCGAGCATTTAGGCAAGCGTGAGCTTTGATCCACGAAGAAACCCTAAAATTGTCGGCAATAAAAAATATACGCAATTCAAGTATGGCAACGTTAGACAAATCAAAATAAAGGTTCGTTGACCCGTCTCGGTTCGTACCATTCCATGTTCGATATTCCGTTAACACCGCTCAGCATCAAAGAGGCCACTTCGTTGCCTTTTACGCCAAATGACAGCAAACCCAGGGCAGCTTCTAAAGCCAGCGGACACTCCCTATGAACAACAACAAAAATATTACATCATGATCTGATCTGATTACGAGTAGACGCAGCAGTCGAGGACTTACTTTAAAACTTCCTTGTAGCCCGTAATGGCCGATCGTTCCATGCCTCCTTGTTGGTACAATTTTGCCAGAGCCATGTTGATTTTCAGTGTCCTTTGTTTACCCGGTATTCCTTCGAGCTGAGAAAATGTTACGAGTAGAGTACAGTGATACCTCGAGATAAGAGTTTAATTCGTTCCGTAACCTTGCTCATATGTCAATTTGCTCGAATCTCGAAGCAATTTTCCCCATTGAAATTAATTGAAATGCCATTAATCCGTTCCAGCCCCCAAAATGCACCCCATTA
>JAUJYV010003395.1:0-10084 GCA_033995625.1 Ophyiulus pilosus | reverse complement strand
CCACGTCACTCGTTATGCGAAACAAACGCTCGTTAAGCGAGTCATTTAAAAAAAAAATTATATTGCTCGTTATGCGAATCACTCGTTATGCGAGGTGCTCGTTAAGCGAAGTTCCACTGTATAAACGTGTCCCAATTATCCCGTTTTATGTACACGACTTTGAGGGTGTAAGTTCAGAAGCGGCGGTGAAACGGAAGTGTAACGGCTCACGGCTAGAAATCGGCTTTCGCGACAGAGTTTCAAGTTTTGCCAAATTGTCATTCGTTTGAAATTTTGCCCAAGTAAACTTGTCCTTATTATCCCCGTTTAGCGTATACGACTTTGATTTCGGTGATTACGTTCAACAGCGGCGGTGAAACGGAAGTGTAACGGTGAGCGTAACGGCTAACGGCTAGGAATCGGCTTACGCGGCTGAGTAATTTTCATAAAACGGTATAGACCTTTCGCCAATGTGTCGTTGCCACTGCCCAGTAGATTTTATTTCTCATTAAATTGGTTCCAAGTATCCATTGTTCCATGGAGTTAACTGGCTATTGTCTGGATTGCACCATATCAAAGTTTCCATTCATCAGTTGAGTTGTCCCATTCATAAGTAATTCCATTTAGCGTGTTTGTTTACATTTACTTCAGTTAAGTTGATTCAATCTTGACGTGTTATCCAGAAAGTTGTTCTAGACCTTCCAGTATAATCAACAGTTGTTCCAGTTAACTGGTTCCATTCATATACGTAGTTAACTGGTTCCGCTCATCAGTGCTTTTCCAGTTCAGTGCTTCCATTCATCAGTTATACTTGAGTTAAGTAATGTATATTTGGCTGTTCTTCCAAGCATTAATTGAACCTTCCCAATCAATGCAATTCGTTTGAGGGGGGTGAGGGGAAGGGACAATTCAATAAGAGAGGCTAATGTCTTTAATTGAACGTCTTCGGGGACACCAATTAAAAAAACCTCACGATTTAAGACAGGTTTTTGTTCGCGTGACCTTTTTTCTACAACAGATATTTCGTCATAATTAAGGTCAATTAAGGCTATCTTTTATTGGCTCCACTGTAGACTACATGCAGCGCTCCCCCTGGCGGTGTACGGCGGGTTATCTATTGGCGTTTTTCTTTGTTCCAACGCTAAGCCTAATTAACAAGCGGGCTACTCCTCTTAATGAGCCTTAATATGGGCGGCGGTTTGTTAATCGCCGTTTTGGTCGCGTGTCTAAACTTGTTTCACCGCAATAAATACCTTTCTACTGGTTTTATCTTCTGTATGTCGGAATGTTTGAGGTTTTTCTCTTGTAATGAGGGACAATGACGTTGCGGAGAACAAATTTACGGTCCTGTTGGATTCGCCCTCGTGGGTCAAATTAGGACAGGAGGGGCAAAAGGTTATGCAAGATGAAAGAGGGCCTAATTAGTGCATTTCTGCCTTATCGTAGAATCGGTCGGTTATAAACAATCACATCCGCAATTTTAAAATGTAAATACCTTCATTTGAAAGACCATATGGAAAATACAGATTTGAGAACAATTAACTTGTTGTTATTTGTTGGACACATTGTTGCTTGGAGTTAATCATAGATGGCGCCTGAATCCTCCAAAGTTATTTAACCATATGATTGAGCCATCTTAATCAATTGTTTTCTACTAATTTATTATTATATGTAGAAATATTAATTATTTCAGCCATACAAATTCAAATGTGAACTTCAGGCCAAAAAATAAGGAAATATAAAACATATTTTTGGTAACAATTAAGTGTTTGTTATTTGTTGGACACATTGTTACTTGGGGTTAATCATAGATGGCGCCTGAAATTTCCAAAGTTTTAGAGGTGTTTTTTATCCATGTGATTGAGCCATCTTAATCAGTTGTTTTCTACTAATAATATGTAGAAATATTATGTTATTTCTTTCTGGAAATACTGTAAAACCATCCGACTCTTCGGCTTAACCGGCGGTCTCATAGACGTAAAAAAAAAATCAAATTGCCATCATACATTTAATTTGGATATCATAATATTTAAGCACACTTGTACAAATACCAAAAATGGCATAAATACACTTCTGTAAGACTTTGAGCTGCAAGAATCGATGACGGCATTTTGCACATTTTTCAGAAATTATTTTGAAATAGCTAGGATTTGATTTTGTAAATATGTAAAAAAGCTATTTTTTAATATTCTCTAGATAAATTTTGGACTCCTTTGACAAATATTGCTGCGGTAATTAGTCGTGAGACGGCTTCTTGAGATTCTTGAGAATGTAAGGAATGTGTCTTGGAATCTTTGAAATATGCATCTTTTTTTTCCAACAAATTTACTGGACACCCTGTGTTAATAAAGGGTTTGAGCCATCCAACGTCAACGAAACGATAACGTTAACGAGAAACAGCGCGGGAAGCCCGGAATGGCATTGGAATGCCAAGCTTCGCATAGGGTATAGTCCTTGACATTCCAGACCGCCAGCGCTGTTTCTCGTTATCGTTACCGTTATCGTCTCGTTAACGTTGGATGGCTCAAACTCTCTATTTTTTTAACCGACCAACATCTAGTCCCAACCAGGACGGATAGAAGGGTCTCTGTAGTACGGTTTATAACTTTACACCCATCTTGTCGATAGTCATTTGTCGGCAAGGTGCAATGATACATGGAGCGGTTCACACAACCGGCAAAACGTCGCGTCGCTGAAAATCGCTATTCTAAATCAATATTCTAAATCACACCTAACCATGGCTCAGACATCGCCAAAAAAGTAAATTAGAATGACATTGGAATGCCAAACTTCGCATAGGGTAGTCCTTGACATTCCAGACCGCCAGCGCTGTTTCTCGTTATCGTTACCGTTACCGTTATCGTCTCGTTAACGTTGAATGGCTCACACTCTCTATTTTTTATAACCGATCAACATCTAGTCCCAACCAGGACGGATAGAAGGGTCTCTGTAGTACGGTTTATAACTTTACACCCATCTTGTCGATAGTCATTTGTCGGCAAGGTGCAATGATACATGGAGCGGTTCACACAACCGGCAAAACGTCGCGTCGCTGAAAATCGCTATTCTAAATCAATATTCTAAATCACACCTAACCATGGCTCAGACATCGCCAAAAAAGTAAATTAGAATGACATTGGAATGCCAAACATCGCATAGGGTAGTCCTTGACATTCCAGACCGCCAGCGCTGTTTCTCGTTATCGTTACCGTTAACGTTGAATGGCTCAAACTCTCTATTTTTTATAACCGATCAACATCTAGTCCCAACCAGGACGGATAGAAGGGTCTCTGTAGTACAGTTTATAACTTTACACCCATCTTGTCGATAGTCATTTGTCGGCAAGGTGCAATGATACATGGAGCGGTTCACACAACCGGCAAAACGTCGCGTCGCTGAAAATCGCTATTCTAAATCAATATTCTAAATCACACCTAACCATGGCTCAGACATCGCCAAAAAAGTAAATTAGGTATCGACGGCTCTATGACGGGGAAAAGCCTGACGTCTGAACCGGGTCTAACCCGCGCCGTTTCATCACTACCCTCCTTCATCATGAGCGCAACGTGAAGGCTAGGCGTGCTCCCTGGCGGCCGTCTCTCGCATCGCATCCACCCAGGCCTCGGCAAGCCGGCATTCGTCCATTAGACGCCGTTGCTGATCGTCAGGACTTTGCCGTTCCACTATCGACGGCAAACCGGTGGATTGTGCGGCTGCCGCCAGGCGCCTTTCGACGGCATCGCTTTCCCAAAGTGCTTTGGGACACGTGCGAAGTCAGCGGCTGTTTTATAGGATATATCGATGATGATGATTACATGACAATATCACGTGATTTGGATCAGTGCTAATTACCCAGTACGGATTATCCGTTACCTGTATCGTTTTCTGCAAAAGTTCAGATTATCTTGATAAAAACGGTGAAACTTGGAAATGGAACCCGTCGCTTGTGTCAATTGAGCTATTGCCTCGGCCATGAAGGGGCTTCGCGGATTTTCGGGAATTCTTGTCCTGCTGAACTATGCCCTCTGGGTTGCGAACCCGTGCCATGGGGTAGGCAGATCCGTCTTCGGCAGTGTGCCCATCATTCAGGAAGATTTGGGTGAGTTTTGACGACCTGCATGGTTGGCGATTTATAGGTCTTCTGGGTTCGATGGGTCCTATGCTCGGGTTTTAGTGGCAATTGGGGTATTGAAGTTGATTAACTAAGTCGTGTTAACTAATCAGACTGCATTTGTTAAGTTTAGGTTGTATGGTTTTAAGTCTGTACTGAAGTTTTGGAATGTGGTAATTGGAACGTACTTTAGAACACTTTGGACCTTTGAAATGTATTTAGAACGGAAGCAAGATGTTTTCTAAGTAAACTGCCAGAGAAGTTTTTAAAATGTTTTTATTTGGAACGATATAGGAACAATAGAACACAAATTTTAAGATTGTACGAATATAGTTTGGAAAAGTGGTGATTGGAACGTGTTTTAGAACACTTCGGCCATTTAAAATTTATTTAGAACGGAAGCAAGATGTCTTCCAAGTAAATTGCCAGAGAACAGTTTTTAAAATATTTCTATGGAACAATAGAACACATTTTCGACATGACACTAATTATGTCATGTGTTTTACTTATAGAACGCAGTTTGTTATAGGCCTATATTTAATGGTGTTCTTATACATGTCCTAAATTTTAAATTTGTGTTCAGATGACCACAAGTTTTTTATGAGATTTTATCTGCTTTTTATAAAAAAATATTATTTGTAGTATTCTAAATGAAATATAATTGTTGAATATTTCAAATTGGAATAAGTTTTAGAATATTTACTAAACATAGCTGAGAAACTCGTATTTTCTTAAAACCAATATAAAGTTGAAATGTGTTGTGTTCACATATGTGTTGAATCAATTTTAGAACGACATGCTGTAATGCTAATTAGCTTGTCACCTGAATATGAATTTTCTGATATGGTACACAGCCCTACCTTGCTAATGAGCCATTGCATGCACGCGATCATTTAATCGCCCATTACTTTCAAGAGGATGTCGCAATCGGCCCTTAACATCTACTATGTTGAATTTCCGAAATAAATGCAAAAAATCAGATAAGTGTGTAGATTATGGCAGATTTTAGTTCAATGTTGCATTTATATTCAAAATTTGAACACGTATTGTTGGATGTTAGGACCATCTGCTTTTGAGACCAAATACAGAATAACACGCATTAGACCTTGGACCAAAACCCCATGACAAATAAGACCAGATTTCAAGTTCTGAAAATTTAGAACATTTGTTGCACCAACTTATTAAATTAACAAGCAACGCCATAAATGCATTATAATGTAAACACATTTTTATTACCTGGATTAATTGAAGGTACACAACAAGGCTATTAAAACAGGTCTTGGTTTTTGTATTTTTCTAGTACTAATCATTTATTATTGCATTAATGGTTAGGCCAAACTATTTAATTATGCTAATAAATGTCAAGGGCAGTTAGATGGTATACACGACTATAACGTGACTTAAGTTTAGGGGTCAGTTATTGAGGTCGGTGCAGCTGACCGTAGAGACCTTAAAAACCATATTTGTAGGGGGAAAAATGGGTTATTTTATTGAAAACGTCTAAGTTTTTTGTGCTATTAAGGAAGCTATTATCGACACCACGCTTAATGCATTTAGCGTGACACATTCCATATGTTTAAAGGAATTGCGTGCACGCAATTGCAAAAGTTCTGAGAAATCGATATCAAGTATCATGCAAGATTTGCACGTTATAATATAACGATTTTCAACAACAAAAAAACCAATGTTATTGATATACACTATTATACATAATTTAGGGCCAATTATCCCATAGGGTCGCGTTACAACTACATTACGGTATATATTAAATTTACTGTGCATGTGTACGGTAAATTTCAAAATTGCAACTTGCACAAACAAGCTGTTGTGAAATTTTTTGTGAAAAAATACTGTATTTACGATGCACTCCTTTCTCACTTATTTTCTATTCTTATTATGATGGCTATTTTTAAAAAAAATATATGCAGTATAGCTTTGGGGCCATTCAAAAAGGAGGTCCCCGAAATTCCTTGAAAATTGACCCTATGTACCCCCTGTCCCCACTCTGTCCATTTTGGCCCAGAGACCTTCCCCACCGCCCCCTCATAGACATTCTTAATGGGGTTTTTTAAAAGTAGGGTGTCCAGAAAATGTGTTCGAACACACCTATAAAATTCCCCATCCTAGAAGCCCATCCTATAAAATTACACGGAAGCACCCGTCTTGTTAGTAGAGTCGTTACCAATTCAACTACATTTTTTTCAGATTATCATGATTAACGGAAATTTCCTGACTTCGAAGAGAAATTACAGCATAAAATTGGTGTTTAGCACAAATTTAGGCATAATACCCGACTTTCCCGAGGTTTTAAAAATTAAAGTACATTTGGGACTGGGAATACATTTCTCTGGTGTTCCTTTCCCCTTTCACTGACCTTCAAAACACAATTAAACAGAAAAGCCAAAAATTGAAAAATACCATCTTTAGTGGACGTCCTTAATGGCTTCCCCCATGTCCACATGGTGTTCACATGCTAGCAGGCCCCTACCCCTCTCTTGAGGACGTCCTTTTTGAATGGCCCCTTATAACATACTCCAAATACTTGTGAAATAACTGTATGCAAAGTGACCTAAAACTGATGTGGTAACACTGTTGCATCACCACTAATCATGTGGGTAATCACACCAATTCTGAATATTTCGTATGGAATTTTCACAACACATTCGAGGCTTAATGCAAAAACAAACATTTCAGCCGATTTGGATAGAATTTATGCAAATCTGCTTTCTGTTAGGTTAAAACCCATTTCGTGACAACTATTATGCTATTTTAGCGCTTTTATTGGTATTTATATTTTGAAAACAATTCAAAAATAACCAAGTAAAATTGCATAATGCATCACTATTATATAGACATGGGTAATTCCCATCTTTCCCCAGAACAGTTTTCAGCCATTTTGTGGAAACACACAGGACAATTTTGAGAAAAGAGTGGCATGAGTTTCGTTTTAAGTGGCGTTTCTGGTCCCTTCCCTCGCCAATTTATTATGATAATGAGCCCATTCTGCGGGTCCTGGCTGATGCTTATCTGGCTACGGGACAGCACGTTTTAGCGCCTGTTTAACACCCCGGGTACACATGTTCGGTACAAGAATTAGTACTTAGGGACAAACACTTAAATTTTCATTAGTGGCTGCATTAAAAACCCCAACTTGAAAAATGCATCTATGGGAGGGGGAAGCGCCAACCTAAAAGCGCGATAAATTTCCCGAAATATTATCGCCGAAATCCATTTCGTCACTTAGTGTCGTGGCAGGTCAGGTTTTGTTTTTCCTATAGTCTGGTGTGGGGATGACACTTTTTTACGTTTTAATTGGAAAAGATGGTGGGTTTTTGGCACTTAGTGGTGTGGGATTGGTATTTCGGTACCGCCCCTGGCGGGGACAGTGGAAGGTGGGAAAAGTGGGGAATGAACAGAGTCTGCGTGCGTGCGTACCCGATGGCGGTAGCCGGATAACAGTTTTTCCTAACCGGTTGGGATGTTGCAGACACATTTTAGGCGATATCTCGGAAACTGCTGGAGATAGAACGATGTGGTAAACGAGAGCTTGCTTTGATTTTCAATACTCGAACTGTTACAAAAATGCGCGATTCGATGCGACCAACGGTACCGGAGTTATAGACGCAAAAGCGAAAATCTACCTCAAACATACTTGCTATATTCTTTAGCTTTCTATAATAGCAGTTGGAAGAATCATATTATTACTATGAACGATGTTACAAGTTTTAGGCAACATGATGGAAAACTTCTTGGGATGGAATGCCGTAGTATGGGTAACTTAGTTTAAAAATAAAAATCAAATCAGTACCTATATCATTGGGATAATCATGTATATAAATATAGTCGGTGCCAGGTAATTGGGACTTATATGGAGAAGGGACTATGCTGTTTTGGCCCTATTCTGCTGGTTAATTTCTTTCTGTTCTTCAATGTCTGTCCCAATTAACCTATGGCATTGTGTTAGTCATGTTGATACATGTTTAAAGCGCTGCATAACACTACACTTTTTGCAATGAGTGGTTTTTTTAAAAATTTCTTCCCTTAAAGGAGGTAAAATTACCTTGTACACGTTTGTTGATTTTTAACGTTGGCCTATTTCTGCAACACGAGGGCTAAACACCAATGCCAGGTGATTAGCTTTCATCACCTACCAGGAAAGTTTGCATACCAGGGGGGACTTCCACCACCTCTCGAGGGGTCTTGAAACGTGCACCAATCTACACGGGACCTCGGTTTAAACTCTCATCTGAAATAGCCACCACTTACAGGGATTTCTCCTATCCGTAAAAAATTCCATCGACCTCTACTGGGGAGCGAACCCCGCACCTTAGGACCGAGAGGCAAGCATGTAACCCACTGTCTGCCAGCGTTGGCATTGGAGGCAAGAGTAACTTGGCATAATTGTAATGGCGTAGCTCGACCACTGGAGTCGGCCCTTTGTACATGTATCTTCAAAGGTAAAATTTATTAATGTTGCATGTAAATAACTCCTTTGTACGAATTTATCCACCAAAAGTGTACTATTTATCCACATACATCTGTTTTGAGGATGTACATGTAAGTAAAAATGTTGATCCTTAGATATAATTTTGGATAACTAACTTGAGTAACTTGAGTTTGTGAGCTATTTACATCGTGTTATGATTTATAAACACTTCTATTGTGAGTTATAAAGGGCTTTCTCCGGCAGATGGCGTCATGAGACTATGCAGATCGGCGTGGGTTGGCGCCGCCTGGGGGCAGAAGCCCACGCTTTTAACTTCAGATAACTTAAGAGTCGTAAATAAAATTTATTGGTTGACTTGTGTTATCGCAATTTTAAACCGATAGTTATTCCTCTGCATCTTTCTGACCTTTTAAGTGCACACTATTTTATGATATTATCACCGCAATTGTTGTTTTTTTTCTTCTATTTTTGTTTGGGTCGGAGGTTTATCTCCGCCTTGAATCAAGAAAGTACACACATGTCCTATTGATAGGTAGTTTGTCTTTTATGCCGATAGGGGGACATTTGCATAATGGCGATGGCTTTTGACGGGGAACGCCCGTGAATTAATATCCTTGTCATTAAGGACGTCCCGCAACTATTGTTACAATGGCTCAGATATACTGATGGGTGTTTGGTAAGATTCAGTGAGAATCAATCAATCCCAGAAAATCTCTGTATCTACGACACTAGATTAACCCCCGTACCACAGTTGCTCAAATCACACGAGCTTGAGGTTGAGCTGTGTCTCAAGTCCCAGATGCATACCACAACTGCACAGAAAAATTGCCAAGACGAGCTCAAGACAGCCAAATGTGTGTCATTTTAAACTTTAACTTAATCTTGAGATGCAGCTTGGACGAGACAAAGACAAAGCTTGAGCTGCATTTTATTGAGAAACTGTGGTACGGGCCCTTATTGGGAATGAGATTCAACGAGACTCACCACGCGTGAATCACCAAAATCTCTTGGGATTCTTGAGTCATGGACATTCCTCGCAATTCAGTTTTTCAGATGTAAACTATAAGTGAGGATGTCATGAGATTCTGCATGCATCTTAGTACAAATTTCCATATTGACGACGCCATTTGTTATTGAGTTGCACGAAATGCAACACAGATGGTGCTGGCGTTTTGAAATTGGTCGCCTATTGACAGACTATGGGAAAATATATAAAAATGCATACACGTATAATATTTATAATATACACGCATCGTTCTGAGACATGTTTAATGCGACCGACATCACGTGACTTGAACATTTTAATACGGGACATGGTCTCGAGGAAATATAGAAATTGACATACGTCACGTGATGCCGTCCATGACGAAATGTGCATAAACTCAATTTGAAAACACACAGTGAAAGTACAGTGGAACCTCGCATAACGAGCATAATTGGTTCCGGAGTCTTGCTCGTTATGCGAAACACTTTTTACCATAGAAATTGATGTAAAATACGATAATGTGTTCCATGCCGAAAAAAATACTCAAAAATTGAAATTTTCA
>JAUJYV010003394.1:0-10091 GCA_033995625.1 Ophyiulus pilosus | reverse complement strand
GACAGCAGCGGCTCCGTTTAATCGGGCCAACGTACGAAAGCTTCCATTCCAGACATGTCTCCCTTTCCAGAAATCCATGTCAACAAATCTCGCTTTTACCCTTTCTAGAGAAACGCCTCACGAAAGGGGAAAACACATTTTGAAGGTAATTTCATCCATTAAAGCAAATTTATAGTCGGAAGAATGTGCTGTTGTTGACGTTCATTTCGCCTTCATTCCTCGAAGTAACACCTCAGCTTTTTACCAATTTCCTCAGCTACTAACCACGTTCGATGACGTCAGAAGGTCGCGCGTCTAGAGCGCTCCGGAGCCGTTCCATTTGACGGATGGAGTTCTAGATCGAGCGGCTGAAGAGCGCTCCCTGCGCGACGTCATACCGGGGGCTCGACTGGGCAACCGCCGTTGCACCAACTTGTTTAAAAACGCCAGAAAAACGCATGGGGTTCGCATTAGCGTAACGAAACGCGAAACAATCGAAACCGTGGTTCATTTTACGAGGAGAAATAGAAAGGCCAGCGCCGCTTTTAATAACACAGGCGGTGGGAAAAATGAACTGGCTCACATATGGAGTTCTATGTTGGATATGCTCGTGCAGCTTTGTAACTGGACGGAGATGTAAGTACATGTACTTTTTCAAACTTTTCTGTAGATACAGTTTGTTGTCTTAAACTGCACTGTCCATAGAAGTAAAACGCAGAGGTGCATTACTGAATATGTACGTGCACTTTTAAACACTTTTGGCTCACTCTTAACAAGTCTTCTATAAGCGAGATATCATCAGGGTACAAATGCAAAAAGCGATTTGTTTAGAACCCAATTTGAGCCGTTGGTACATTCCCCTAAGCTAAGGTATGCATGTTTTGTAGTGGTCAACTTGATCATAACCTTTGCATATTCCAAATAAACCTAAAGCAGGTAGAGGTAGCATCTTACAGACACATATAATGAAATTCGCACTTGTGTTTGCCCATGGTTTAGACAAACTTTAGATTTATGCTCCTTTCTGGAACTAACTATTACTTAGGTCATTTGATTTCGGCCCATGGAAAAACCAAAAGAGTATTTTTGTCAACTGGATTTTTAAAAAACTAGGTTAAGAGGCAATTAAATTTAGCAAAGGACCTACTGGCGCCGAGACACTTGTACTCTCCACACCATCATATAATGTTCTTAAAATAAGTAGCCATTTTAAAATCATATCATGTAAAACTTTATACATAGATTTAAAACAATGAATGACTTAGTTTTTTAAAATTACAATATTTTGTGAAACTGAGAAGATATATTTTTCAATATTAAAACATGCAGAAAATATAGAAATAATACCTATATGTGAGACTAATGTTTCAATTTTGCATGTACTTGTAATTGAAATTGCAAACATTATTTTCAAAACATATATTTGCAACAAATAGAGACACTATTTTTTGACAGAATAATTTATTTTTGATATAGAAAATATTGGTCATTTTTAGGACAATAAACACGTGTACATGCACATTGTATGCCATGGCAAAATAGTATTTCTTTTGTATATAGGCCATTTTCTGCAATATTACACAAGAAAGCACTACATCTATATATTTGAAAACCGTTCCATCGTTGTCGAAATGCATGTCATAACAAACATGTTTTTATATCCACTTGGGCAATATTTATTTCGTAGCAAAATTATATATTTTGACAAGCAGGTGGAATAACGTTCTTGCATAGAAATAAACATCACGATTTAAAACCTTAGAAACCTTAAAATTGGCCTCGCAAAAATGGAATCTTTCGGTTACTCAAAATGGCGTCTACAAGTAGGTAAGCAAACCCTGTAAGCAGCCTTTGCGCGCCCCCTGGCAATCAGGGGCAACAAAATCCTTGGAAGCACTTCGACTTTAGGAAAGTTACGGACGATGGTGAAGGTGACGGGGGTGCGAGTGACCTTCGTCAGGATTTTTTTTTTGAGGATAGGCGGAGAGATATTACCTAATTTGCACCCCCAAAACAATCCTTTTTCATATTCCATTAGTAGACGGGTGGTAAAATATGTCCCATCATCGCTTCGTGCACGCAATTTTCCCCCGACTCATCCGGTGGCCCCCAGGGTGCGATGGGTGGTGGCTGGGCCCAAGCCAAACCCGGTTATTAACAATTGCCCGTAAACAAAAGACAGGGCATTATAATGCGAGTATAGAAGAACAAGAAAAAAACAATGCAAAAATAACGAGCACTTTCTCACTCGTTCCAAATCGGTTGTTAACCGGTTGAAGCCTGTTCTGATTGCTTAACCCTAACAAACATGGCGGCTATGGGAAAAACCCCAGTTTTGGTCAACCCATCCCTCCAGGGGACGTTCCGGGTGAGGTACGAGCAACACAAAAAACAAGTGCTCTTGACATTAACCCAGAAAGGGTAAAAAAGCTGCTTTGCACCGGCAGACAAGATGGCGCCCACATATTTGGAAATATCTTGACGACAACGATTTCGAAAAAGCTTGGAATCAAATTAACCTTATTCGGGTTCAGCACCCCCTGCTGGCGAACGAGACCATATCATAACATGGTTATTTTTAGCAATTTGTTGGAACCGCTTGCCTTGATTTGTGGTTTTCTGGAATATTAGCTACTATATATGGAACAGTGGTTTCTGGACGTACTTAGTAAACAAGCTTCGTGACATTTCGAGATGCAAGTACCTGCAACTCGTAAGCAGATTGATTAGCATTGGAATCACGACATTTTCTAGCCAACCAGATTCGTAAAAAAGTATAGGAAAACTAGACACGTAACTCATCGGAATTAGTATTTTCTCCGAAACCTTAGACTTTGGTCGATCTGGTTTCGCCGAATAACTACTTCCCGGATCTTTAAAAATCAATTCTCAAAATCACTTTCGTTCCGCAGTTCGTGGAAAACACGTAGGAAGTAGCTCAAGAACACATCAGACGCAAATGTAGACCAGCATCACGGCCCCACGTACCAAAAATAATATACAAAATTAACATATTTCAGAAAAAGAGGGTTTGCATTTTGCCCAAACGTATAGAACTAATCTACTTCCGCTAGCCTCTTGTATATACAAAGTGGCCTTTGCAGGCATTCCAAATTCCACCCATCATTCCAAAAGTCCTTTTGGACGTCATCCATTCTGCAGATGTGTCATAACATTTCTAGGGCTGTACTCAGTTGTCCAGAACTAATGTTCTATAGTGAACCAACAAACACTAGTCAAAAAACACCTAAACGCCTTCCAACAGGTTACTCCAACATTTATGTAGGAGAGAGAATCCTTTGGAAATGCGTTCCATCAAGTGGCTTCCCATTCCAAAACATCCATTTCCAGAGTATAGGGTATAGAGTATCCGCCTATATAGTATGAAATGACACAACGGGCCAGATTTGGCACGCGGGCCGTAGTTTACCGAGCTCTGCTCTAATTCTTGCCAACCTTTGCATCGTTCTAGATAACATCAGGGAGCTATGTGACGTACAGGACGGTAGTGTGCGCCTACTGTTGGAGCAGGGCAGCTACGTACAACTAGACCTGGCCGTGGATCTGGATGGCCCTGGAACACGCTGCGAGATCGTAATCCAGACGACCCACAAAGATGACGGCCTGCTCACTTACTTCGAGAATTTCGACTTCGTGGGCACCAACCTGGCGACCGTCTTCCGACGCCAGGACTGCGGCGCCACCCTCATGCGCCTCTGGGACGGCGAGTTCCACTACCTGAGCTCGTGCGTGGGCAGGGGCCTTACCGATGCCCCGCCTATGTCCAGCTACTCTTCGTTGGGTGCGGTCAAGCTACAGCTGCTGCCGGCCAACATGACCGGCCCGGGCGCCAAAGAGGGCGCCAGTGCCGCCAAGAGGTCGCCCATCAACTTCAGCGTAATCGCCACGGCCTCCCAGAAAGGTAAGCTAGTTTATGAGGGCTCTTATAAATCATCTAACTTTGACTGTTTGGTTTTACCCCTTGGTATTCAATGCCATACACGACTTTTGGTGGGTTGCACCGAGGCCGATTACTTAATCGAACATTACATTTTCATTCGTCTATAAGATACGAAAGACCTTTAAAAATTGAACGAAAATCCCCTAAAACACTGTTATCACAAGCAAGCCTATATATAGCAGCATGAAAAAGTCAAAGGGCTTATTCGTATATACATAATTGAAAGTCTGATGTTTCAAAAGTTGTTAAGCTTGCGTAAATTACCAAGCTGGTTAACACGATACAATAACGTCCATGTCCAACTCCATCATCAGCGTTTTTCGGCTCGTTAAAACGTTAATGGGACGCGTAACGACCCCACTTTAACGAGTCATTAAACCAAGCCGGCGCGCCGTTTGCGCAAACCATTAGCCAGGACGTTTTAAGTGTTTTCTTCATAAAGTGTCAATTGTTCGTTCATTTTGGTGTTAACATGCGAGATGCAGTATGCAGTGAACCGAGGTTATTAACATGAACCAGCGAATGAATTTGGAAATGATCTTTGGGCACAGATTTCATAATTTAGAGGTCCGATTAAGCAAATGTGATGCTGTGACCATGTGTAACCATGAATATATTTTTGAGTTGAAAGATGGCAAGGGTTCAACACCTCAAATGTAATTTTGGTTAAACTCCCCCATCATGGCCATGTTGGTAATGCAGTGCTTAAGGCCCATATGCCAGAAGGTGGAATTGAACTGAACATAGGGTCTAACCACCTGTATTTCTCTTTGTAGCATCAGTGACAGACGACTGTCCTTCCGGTTGCTGTCGAGAGCCGTACAACTTCCGGTGCCCTTTGCTCAACTACTGCATCGACGTGAAACTGACTTGCAACAACATCACCAACTGCGGTCCTCGAGTCAGCACCACGCAGGATGAGAACGGTCCTATCTGCGACGACACTGATAACGGGCGCCCCCTGGGGGCAGTGGACGGCAGCGGCCCGAGGACAGTGCGCCTGCTGGGGCCCACCGATGTGCAGCGTGTCGTTACCGGTGCGTAGACTTCCATTGCATCATTTCTGCTGATTAATTAGCGTTAATTAAGGACAGATAAAAGGGCCATTAAATGAGAGATAACGACTCGCATCAGCGAATGCTGACTTGCACAAATTGTTGTTTAGCAAAAACTTCGTAATTGCAATGATGTCTTTTCAGTGAGTTTTTACTTTATGGCTGTTGGCACCGCAACACCTTGACAATTAACGAGCCATTGAAAAAAATCACACTGCCTGCAAAGCCTTGTGTGCCTTTAATCGGCAACCAAGGTTCGGCATACTGCATGCAGATCGTGTTTCGCTCCTATGGCCACCTGGGGGCGTAAGGACCTTTTAGAATTGCATTTTTAATGAGATTCAGCGCCCTACTATAACATCTTGTCTGGCATAATAGTATGACAAAAGCATTGCAGTGATACCGCTTAACCTTTAAAACTGGCTGCTAGACGTAGAATGGCACATTAGTAGCACTACAAGCTTGAGGAGTATTGCCACCTTGCACGTAGAATGGCACATTAATGAACATTGGCTCATTTCTGCAATCTAATCTAAATCTGGTTCTTCTGTTTTCAGTTGACGATCCCGACGTTGGAGTTCGCAACAACGACATGCTGCGTCCTCTATGGGCTCACAAGTCCGAGGAGAGGTTCGGCGACGCCGGCAACACGGAGGTGCCGCAGTCATTCTACACCCGGGTGGAGCTGGTGTGCGGCATCATCTCCATCATTCTGTTCTGCCTGGCTGGCATCGGGGTGCTGGTGTGCCGGGCGAGGACTAACAGGCGCAGCTTCTCCTCCTCCTCTTCAAACAACGATTCTCTGGAAACCATCTATGTGCCCAGTGCTGAAACGTCCATGGTGACCATTCCCTCGCTGGTTGCAGACAGTGCTTCGTCCGAGGTCCTGCAACAAGCCAGGCGCTACTCTGTCCCAGGCCCCAGCAGTGAAGCTGCAGCCTCGGAAGTGTCTCGATATAACGTTCCTAAACAGACTATAGAACAATGCCGGTTCTGCAGCGGGGCTGCGGCGGCTTCAGGGAGCAGCATCTACACCATTCCGACGTGTGCCCATCATCCTCACTGCTCAAAGGACAATCCTCCCCCGTACGAGTCGCTGTATCCGAAAGAAGGGGAGACTCCACCATAACAGGAACTGGTGGCCGGTTACAGCGGACTCTAATGGCCAGTACTCTTTGGACAGACAACCAACATTCAGAAGCTGCTAGAAGCAGATTGACACGTTAGTGACCATGGGCTAGCTAAGAGCCCGAACAGTGGCGTCCTACACCTGGAGTGAAGGGATTTAAACACATAGTTGATAAACAATATTAATGAGTGGTGCACCGTTGTAAATTAAATAGAACCTAAGAAGGTACTACTTTTGTATGGTAAGCTTAACCTACCTTTAAAATGATCATTAAAGGTTGGTTAGACGAAAACGTATCGTCTCGTTACTAATCAACGATCAAAGTGATTCTAAGGCACTATGTGGCTCAGCACATCTCGCCCGATTATTAATCAACGATTAGTTAACGTTTGCAATACACGACATCACTGTGATGAATTCAAATGTGATTTGCATTAAAAATCGGTTTCGGCACTGTGAAACCAGCAGTTTAGGAAACCGTAACCAGATGATTTTAACGGACATTCGGTGCACGCACACACCCTAGTCAATTCTTATAAATCCTTGTAAATATAAGTATGCAAGTTATCTACGATGTATGCCAGAGCTTCACGTTTTTGTAAATAAAGGAACAAATGTTGTTTTAATAAAATAAAATAAAAATATTATAAATATGTGATAATTTGTTATTTAATTTTTTATCTCTCCTGTAGACTCACCCGAAGTGATAGATTATTAGATTTTTGGAAAAAAAGTCTTTGAATCCTAATTTTCAATAGCAACAGCTATCAAATAGCAGCTAACAATTAAGCAATTTTGTGTTGTCTTCATCTGTAATCCCCACTTCTTGAACAAGTTGTGCAATTTACATTTTATCAACAATACATTTATAACATAAGCTCTGTTTTTCACAATGACCTCTTGTTTGCAAATCACCAATTAATTTCTTTTGTCAACGAATCGCGGTGTTTCAAAGAAGATCGACTCCACTTAATCCCGAAATACAATCGAAATTAACGAATCGAGCACGTCGAAAAACAATTCTTAAGGTGACTGTTTTAGCGAAAACTTGTTTTAACAGGATCGTGACAAGCTGAACTCTTTCACCCAACAATATGTTGCGTCATTGCTAATGAAATTGCTAATGCTCTAATTGTTTTGAGAATTGTCTTTAATCATGAGTTTTCCAGAGAATTCACAGAATGTTCCATGGTTTGCATATCCAAAATCAGCCGGTGATGTCACGTTGACATTTCGTTGATGGCCACACCATGTTCCAAAACTCTGTTTAGTAATTGTTCGAGATCTGCAATCTTCTTTTGAATCACTTCTTGGTCCTCCTTAGTCTTGCCTGTATTAAATAATGTGAATTAGTGATTTTGGACAACCCTAGTATATGATTTGGAGCTAACCAACAAATTCTCGAGAATGACCCTTATGCAATTTTGTTTTGGACGACTTTTAATAATTTACGCTCACCATTCCGCATCGAGGCAAAATTCTGACCTCTCCATTAATAGCCACAAATAACAATAAGTTAAAAGTGCAACTCTGTAGCAGCATAAGGTCCATAGTCTCCAAAATGAGTAAATAAGCATAGACGAATTGCAGGATTTTTCAAAAGCATTTGACAAATGGATATCAACTCACCTTTCAGCGATATTTTATGTTCGGTAATTGCATCGTCGATATTTCGTTTCAGCTGCTTCGATTTAGTATTAAAACCTTGAATATGCCTTATGGACTTTTTCAGGTGAACCATTTCCTGTTCGAGTTCTTGTTCTCGTTGCACTAGCTGATCGTAAGTGAACGACATAGCGGTTACAAACGCGCAATATTTACGAGAATCGTGGGTCCAACGATGAGCATGGTACCAAGCTGCGAAATCGCAAAATCAAAATGGGGACTGCCTGAAATTCCTCCTTATATCTTAGCAACGTGGCATCGCTGTGGTCCTTTATCTCCAGATAACCGTAGACAATAGTTTTGAACCGAAATTCACTGATTACGACTCCCATGGTTACATACTACTTTGTATTCCGATTTGACACTTCCTATAGGCGACAATCTGATCAAAATCTGTCGTCATATGATGCCATTGTCAGTTTATTTATTTTTTGGTGAGAACATCATCCCAATTGAAGATTATGTCATTTTCAGGATACTGTTGTGTCAAAATCACGAGTTTATAACAACGAAATAGGATTAGGATAACTTCATGTTAAGGTCACTGCGTCCCTAACACTATCTAAAACAAACAGTGTACAGCATACAGAACCGTACCTATTTTCCGCCAATTTTACTGGAAATTTTTGATTGACGGTGTCGATCATTACGAGATACAACCGGATCACGTTTACCTGAAGTTAGTTGACATGAATACAACTGACCATTCATGCAAATTAAATATGGAAATAATTCATCTTCGAATAACAAATACACTGCAGATCCAAAGGTTTCAGGCACCAGGAAAATTATCTTACCTTTGAAGTCAAACTTTCAAATGGCGTTAGCCCGCTGTCCAAGAATGCCGATTGGAACTTTGAACTATGCGGCAACTTCAGGGACAAAAATCCTTAACACAAGAGTGAAGTGAACCACTTACAACATTTCTAAATTAAAGTAGATTCAATCGTTAAAACATTGCTGTCAAAACTAGTTAAAAACTAAGTAAAAGTACCCGAAAATCAAACGTCACGCGCCATGTTGTTTTTCGAAGTCGTGCATTTGAAACAAACCACCCGCAAGCAGCGCCATCTCGGGGTAATTTCATGCAGCATATCGACAAAAATGAAAAGTACAGTGTGACACATTAATATTGCTTAAAATAAAGCAAACAACACTATCAATACTAAAATTCAACAACCCTTTTTAAATATAGCATACAAGGATCCGATATTTAATAAAACTACTATGGATTTTGGTGGTTGAATATCACGCCTTATTCCAATTAAAACATATTCCCAATAAACCTTCAAACTGTTTATTTAATAAATCCAAATATGATCGCATCTTGAAAGAAAACAAGAAACTGATCGTACAACACAACAAAAGTTCTAGACGCACACCCACCTGCATAAATTAGGTTTGAAAATCAAGCTCTACACAAACTAGATCTGAACTTGCCCAGCATCATGGTTTTCTCTGACCAGCAGATGAGAAACTTCAAAGCGGATCAGCTTGGAGTAATTTACGACTAATCTGCTAAAAGTTAAAAGGTGCGTCCTAGCTCACTTTTTGGAAAGAAATAATCGGATAAAAGCTGCAGTTTTTCTAAAATGCACGTTTGTTTGTTGTCTAAATAAAGTGATAAATCTTATTCACGCAATGCATGACAAATTACAAAAAGAAACTATATTCGTTAAATTTAATATATTCATTAAATTAAATTTACTGTTATATTCAATTTATCAAATCACGATTATGCCCAAGTAATGGCTGCGGCCATGTTCATTGTTTGAGTTTAAAAAGAAATGCAGATAATCTATAAGTTTTAGTTATATAATCAGTTACTTTTTTAATTTGTTGTCATTGCGGATACAAGGTTTGTCATCTCTTTAATGTGGCCAGTCATTGTCATAAGGGGTCATAGTAGAGGATGTGCGATATATCTCTCGAGTGTCTGCAACGGATAAAAAGCACAAAACACCACAAATTAATAGCTTAAAAAACTAAACTTGGGCTTGTGTCGCACCCCTTGTGAACCACCTCAACATCCTCGATTTCAATAAACTTAATTATCTAATGAAATCCTTATATGAGCAGATCTGACAGATAATATTGTTTGTTGAGCTAACTTACAAATTTCCAAGACTCATCGGAGGGCGACTAATCATGTCCATCGAGTTTTCCAGCGTGTATTGCGGCGATATTGATCAGCAGAAAACCCTGTAAATACACTGTCTTGAAGGCCAGCAAAATTACAATTAAAAATCAATGCGCCAAATATCGAAATGAATTTTCACATGATTCGATAAAACCAAGGTTG
>JAUJYV010003393.1:0-10092 GCA_033995625.1 Ophyiulus pilosus | reverse complement strand
CAATGAACTAAATGAATGTCATGAATGCGCATGACGTACAGTTAATTAATTGGATAGTTAAGTCCGTGGCTCCTCCCGTCCCCACGTTAACGTTAGGGTTAACGTTAAGGCGTTGGCTGGCTCAAACTCTCTATTATTAGAGAATTTGAGTTAGAAAACTTAAGCATACGACCTTTAGCATACGACGCATATGACGTAATGAGCATATTTCAAACGATTTTATGCAAATTTATTTTAAGTTCAAATCAATGCTCCTCCGGTCCCGAAAATTCCTTTAAAAAAAATACAAGTATAAAGGTCGTAGGCTACCGTTGGCTGGCCAACGTTAACGAGAAACAGCGCTGGCGGCCCGGAATGTCAATGACTACACTATGCAAAGCATGAAATTCCTATGCCATTCCGGGTTTCCCGCGCTGTTTCTCATTAACGTTATCGTTGCGGTTCGTTAACGTTGGATGGCTCAAACTCTCTAATCTCTCTATTATTTCATTGAATTCCTCTTCAAGAGATTCTTCACTGGAATCCTCTTCGCAATAATTAGGTAAAACCATTTAGTCATGATCAACTATATTAGCGTTAAAGGATCCCAGATTTGAGCTATTCAGCAGATTTGCGTGATGAAATCACATGAATATGATCAAATTATCAAACAATGTTAAAAATTTGACCTGAAATTGACCTCAACGTGACCATTTAGTATATTTTACTTAAATCTTCAAATATTACCGTTCAAATTTATAACTTTAAATTAAAGGCAACAATAGCTTCATATTTTTGTGCATCAGTTACACAATACAAGTTGTTTTAAGCCTAATGTGTTATTTACATAATAGGAATCCTTAAATGCGATCGAGCAACAACAAAAAATGCGATATGTACGAAAATTACAACAAAAATTGTCTAATTACTGGCGAAAATAATTAGTTAATAAGTTGGTAAAATGACAAATTAATGTCATATTTGAAAGTATAATATCCTAAAATATAGCGTCAGCGTCAGCGTTAGCGTTAGCGTTAGTAAAATTCCTTAATTTGGCTCGTTATCAACAGCTAAAACTCGTTTAAAAGTTAGTAAACACACTCTTGGGAATACTTAATTAGCAATTAGCGAGGGTAATTAGGCATTTACTCGGAGATGAAACAACAACAACAAAAAACTTACCATTTCTTAAGAAAATTGCCTCCACCGCGTCGTCAAATGAAACGCCAAATGGATTTTGATATGGCCACATCTGGGAAGACCATGTGACAATATGCCACGTGATCAACAAAGCGTGTACAGGGTGTCCGGAAAGTGCATCAAAGAGTGTACAGGGTGTCCGGAAAGTGCAAGCTGTATTATAATTTATCACTTTTGTGACACTAAACGGTGTACTTTTTACAGTATTTCAGTCAAAACTGCAATTTGCAAAAAAGCAGAGAAAATTTAAGAAAAAAGGTCGTGCTAAACGTTAAATTAATTTGCAACATCAGTGAATAAATCGTATAAGAATAATGTGAACATTTCCAGCATTTTACATATCACGAAACACAATTATTACTTATCCATTTTATTAGTTTTACCAAGATGATTATATTTAACATATCGACAACAGTTGTTTTTTTCGCAAAAACGAAAAACAAAATAATAATAATTAATAAAATAATAATAATAATTGCATTTCAACCAACCGAATGAAAGTGAGCGACGTTGCGGTTAATTGAACCGGGTTAAAAAAGACTGCCGAAGCAGAAAGATGAAGAAATTAATGGACGATTAAATCACAGGCCTAGTTAAAACGTGATCCTGAAGCCTATACCAGCAATGGTAAAAATTTGGGTCGGTGGAGACACGGTGTGACAACAGTGACCAAATGCAGTTCACACAAGTTTTATCATGGTCAAATTATCGATACACATTTGTCGGATTCTATTTCGGTACGAAACGGAACAGGACAAATTCTGTGTCGAAAATCCGATGCCTGGATTGTATAATTAAATCATGTCGCAAGTTGGTCTTGCAAGGAATTTGCAGATCTTGAGAATAACCAACATGTGACAGCAGTGGTCATATCCAGTTTATAAAACTAGAAAATTTAGTACATTTAGTTGACAATAAATTTGGTAAGTATCATGTTAAATTAGTAATCAAATAAACGTTCGGTGGTTACCAAACGGGCGATAGAGTATTCAAACTATCAATACATTTTATATTTTTTTCAAATATTTGATATTTTTGTTCGAAATTTTAACCATGGCCAGCAAGGGTCTCCAGGATCCTTTGAAGAGAAAAAAGATGAAATTGCATTGCCTTAAGGATATTTAACAACACCCTTAACAGTCCTCAACGGACAACAAAAAATTTTTACAAAGCTTATCCTGCTGTTAAGCGACCCTAATTTCACGAATCCCCGCTGCATTTTTTAGACAAGCAAATCAACTCTACGAGAATGCGAAAGAAGCCAAGTTCGGATTTTACCACGTTGGTTTTCTGTTGCCTGCCAAGTTTATTTGTTTGTATAAAAGTAAATGTTCCGTAGCGGACGATTCGATTGACGCATGAAGTGATTTTTAACGAACAGTATCGATAATTAAGCTCGTGATAATTTTACGTTGCCAGTACGGGCCGAGTAAGAGGTCGTTTGGGTTCACCTTAATCACCGGGAGCGGTCAGTTGTACTGGTGGGAGATGGTCAGCTGCCACTTGAAAGTGTGGAGTGGTGATGGATCGATGTGGGTCAACCGACTACAAGGACATGAGATCGCAGGAAGAATTCTCCTGCAGGAAGCACTGGCTGTCCTCCAAGTGCTGCTGCGAGGCGATGTAGTGGTGCAAGCTGGATACAGACTCCGGACTCAGGTTCGTGTCCAGCCGTGGTGGATAGTACCGAGTCTCGATGAATCTGAAAGATGAGATTCTGCGTAAGTATCTTTCCCGTACGAAGTCCGCTGAACTGGTCACAGGTTACAAGTTATCACAAAAACCGAAAGGCGGGGGGATGACAAAACCTTAAAACTTAAGCGCTCGAAAACCACTTACTTTTCAAAATTGATTTCACAGTTATAATCCTCGTCGTAATTCTGAAAAGGAGAACATAATTAGTGTTATCGAGTTTTTGGAGAAAAGTGCGTAACTTTTGTAACGTTTCGCTGATATTTTTGTTAAAAAACAAGATATTTGGATTTGCCGCGTACCCAAGGATTTGTCTGAGACGGATTGTTGTCATCGTCTAAATCTATGAGCATGACGTGTTGACCGCAGCCGTTTTTAAGAAGGTCCCTGTGGTCGGGGGACTGACCGGCATCCTGCTGCTGGTCGTTATTGGAGGAACAAGAAGAATCCAGGACGCTCGAAATATTTTTCTGAAAGATTGAATGCTACGAGTTAAATTCTGGATTTCAGGGATATTCCTCCAATTTCCAAACATCCCGGAGACATAATTGGGATGCTAGACTCAGGAGGCGATACTTCAAAACTGACTGAAATTCGAGATTACCGGCGTTAGGTGACGTTCTCCTTTCTTATTTTGCCACACTTCGAACGCTATGTTAAACGCTTGAGCTATTGTGAGGGTGACGGCGTGAGCCTGAAACACAAAACAAAAACGAAATTATTACTGGATGTCAAAAAAAGAGGGAACCCGTCCCCGAGATCCCGACTTTTGACCAACGAGATGCTCACAATTTTCTTCTTGGGGCAGAGGAAGGCGTGGCACTCCAACGACTCGTTGGCGTTGACGGCTACGAAGGCGAAGATGTGGTCGTAGTAAGCGTCTGCCGAGCAATACGAGATCCTGAAATGATATAAAGCAACAATTTAGTAAATTCTGAGGAAAACTAGTCGTGGACAGCTCAAGAGTGTAACGTGGGTAGGCGGAGTTCATTTTGTAAGGATTTTTAAATATTCTGATGAAATTTCTGAGAAAACATTATCTCAAAGACGTCTGAATATCAGATTTTCAAAATCTTTCGCCAAAACTGATCATAGGTGTGTCATGGGGGAAGTAAATAAAAGGCGTGACCCTTGACCTGTAAATGGGCACTTCCAGCCTCTGCTGCTGAGAGGGTTGTCCTACAGCCTGTACCCGTTTGGGGTTGACCATAAAGGCCACTCTCTCCAGCTTTTTCCCGCTGGACTTTGCCATTTGTACGATGGTCTTGATAGCTTCCGCTGTTGACCTTTCACCTTTGGCCTGTTCCACCAGGCAGCTGCCCACGTACTTCACGAAAAAGGTCACTCCGTCCAGCACGGGTTCTCGGTTCTCGCCCCATTCTTCGCACAATTCTGCAATAAAACAAACATAAATAAACAACGTATTCTGCAAAGGTTTTTTTTTTCAAAAAAATTAAAATTTTCAAAACATCCAAATTTCGACATTTTATTTTTCGAATTGCTGTACATTCCGAATAATAGATATAATAACGAATTCTAACCATCTTAGTCCAATTATATTTCGAGAAATTTCATTTTACCATTTTTTCTCGGAATATCTTTTGACTGTCCACTTAATTAGCATGCGGCTAATTAGCGTAAAAAGGAGAAGCAGGAAGTTGAATTAATGAATTCAGACACTTTCCTTCCTGTTGCATCGATTAATGAAACAGTCTTAATAAAAGTGCAAATAACAGGCTAATTTGGGCCAAAGTCACCGGGGGTTTCAGGAAGCTGTATTAGATGCATTTCCTGGTTTAATTAAAACGTTGTGTTTATAAACAAAAGAAACCAGTTTTGACGAAAGCGAGCATGTGGTCAGCCTGTCATGAGGTCAGCAGGAGAAATAAATATTCACTCCAGTTGTCCTCAAAATCCAATTTGCTACAACTTCAAGAAATGCTTTCAAAAATCCTTCATTTCTCAACTCATTTCTCAAATTAACTCATTTTTACAAAAATCTTGCATTTGTTTGAATAAAAGGTCTTACATGTAAGAACAAGTAAACCCTGAGAGATTTTCGTTGCTTTATAAAATCACATCCGAAATTCCGTGAAATCTACAACTAAAATCATGTATGTACATTGTAGAAAATGACAGACAGCATCTGTTTGAATACAAATTAGTCAAGGGACCAGAGTGTAGGTGTAGGTCTTACTCTAAGACACTTTTTTCCAATGTTTGATCTTAAGAGAAAGATACCTTTCCTTGGAAAGTGTCTTAAAACTTCAAAAAAGTGTCTGCCTTAGTCTTGATTAGCACTTAGACATGACACCTTGTTTTGGATTGCTGCATTAATTATTTGCATTACATAATGAAATGTTGTGCAATTTTGCACTCTAGGAGCAACAAAAGTTCCATTGTCATTCAAATATAGGGTTGCAAAATGTATTCTTAAACGACCTGTACAATCAAGCCTCTTTTAGATATATTGTAGTTGATCATCATTTTAAAATCAAATAAAAATGAGGCAGCATTGTAGTTTCAGATTCGGTAAATAATAAAATTCTTAAAACTAAGACACTTATCAAAAGCCATTTTTAGACTAAAAGATTAAAATGTATTAAAAATACCCTTTTTAGCAATATATGTTTTAAAACAAATTGGGACCTGTGCTGTTCTAAAATAACCCGAGCGTTTTAAATTTGCAACAAAATGCATAGATGGTGACATCGGCTTGATGCAGGCCCTATTCCCGAGCTAACTCGGTCGTTGTCATGACAACGCTGACGTCATCGAGGCGAATGAACCTTGGCAGCCGATTGGCCAGTGGATTAAGTCAGATTGAGCAGTTGAGGGGTTAACCCCTCAACCTCCAAAAATGAATTCTGTTCGCTGAATCGCAAAAGGGGCAAAACTGCGAAGACCGCTATGGTGTGTCGGTTTAAAAATGTCATGGCAAAAGGGGCAGACAGCGTTCGAAATTATGCAAATGAGCAGATGAGCAGATGGGGAAAGAAGAAGAAACCATAGAGGAAAAAGATTTCCTAAAGCGAAAATCGATGAAACGGAAGAAGCGAATGCATTTTTGTTGTTTCTTTTAACTTTAAAATGTCAAAGACGACCCAGTTTTAGACACAACATTTAGGAAACTACTTGAGTAAACCTTAAGTCTTAGAGCAAAACATTTATCCTATTGCATAACAGCGCCCCCTGGAAGTGATGGAATCCCGTCTTGTTAAGGTCGATAGAACATTTGATTTAAGTCGAGGGGAGGAATAAAGGCGGACAAAAGCGATAAATACTTAATGGGAGGTTAAAGGGGATAACGGGGGATTATTTATTCCCTGTTTAATGGAGTGTAACGAGGGGAAACCGTTTTAGTGAAGCAACACAATCACATTTTATGAGGATTTGACCCCCAGTCTGCCCATAAATGACCACGGGTCAGTTTTAGTGGCTGGTTTTCGCGAGATGATTTAGATCATCCCGTTTCGCCACACTTTCACGGGTAATTCTGGTAATCGTGGAACGTTTGCTCCATCGTGTCGCTATGTTACAAAATCTGGAGGTTTAAATAGTAAATCACATAGCCAAAATGATTTTAGTGACTTAGTAACCACATCCCACATATAGGGTCAAGGATTAAACTAGCCAAGATCATTCTAAATCAGCTGATGATGTCTTTGGAGCAAAATCTTTGCTATGGACGAATTTTCTGGGGAATTGGTAACCAAGTAAACTCGCGAAAACACGTTCTTGATAAATTGAATACACTCATAACGTGTATTTTAGGAAGGTAACTTCACAGGCTCATCAAATCATTAAAAGTGATTTCTTTGAGATATTGTATAACCACATCACTTCATCAAAAAGCATTTTCTTGAGATTTTGTAAACACATCACCTCATCAAATAGGCAGTTTCTTGCAATTTGGCAACCACATCAGCTCATCAAAAGGAATTTTCTTGTGATTTGGCAACTACATCACCTTATCAAAAGACATTTTCTTGAGATTTATAACTTGCAATTTGGCAACCACATCAACTCATTAAAAGACATTTTCCTTCGATTTGGCAACCACATCACCTCATCAAAAGGCATTTCCTTGCGATTTTGTAACTTCATTACCTTACTAAAGCATCCTGTGATTTGGCAACCACATTAACTTATCAAAAGGCATTTTCCGGTGATATAGTAACTTCATTACCTCAGCAAAAAGCATTCTCTTGCAATTTTAGTAACCACATCACGAAGCGAAAATGCATTTTCTTATGTTTTTCTACCCTCATCAAAAGGCATTTTCTTGTGATTTGGTAACAGGATCACCACGATCGATTGAAATGCGCTTTGCATTAGCAGTAGTAAATATGAAACCAAAGGGATTTTATTTTGTATCTGTAAACACGTGTCATCTTGCGAACACGCTTGACATTCTCAGTGTCAAACATGTGTTACGAGTGAGGTGTAGGACTAATTGTCGACCTTAGATATTATATTTAGCCTGCATTTATTTCAATTGTTTTAATAACTTAATTGTTTATGCTAATTGGAGATCCTAAGATTGAAATCTGTTGTTGGCTGAGGCGTAAACCAGGATCTAGAGACGAAAGACTCCGTGAAATTGATTCAAAATATACGTAAATATATAATTTTTTTTTACTGGATTTTACACCTTGAATCCCTGAAATTTCACTAAAACTTGTACGAAATTCTGCGAAACTGAAGTCATTGAAACAAGTACAAGAAGATTGCCTGCTGATGAGACATTTACTAGACGCACCATTGAAAAGCATGTGTTTTGATGGTTTTTTTCACCCTCAAAATATTCAAGGTCTTAACAAAACGCCGCTCTTCCAAGAGCGAATTCAGGATTTGGGTGATTTCGGCTTCGGATCGATATTTTCGTCAAACAGGAAGGGGGAAACCGACTTAACGCGTTACGAGTATAGGATGTTGGCCACCCGGTCCCTCCCCCTAACGGAAACATGAGGCTTCCGGCTGAAGCGCCTTAAAGCCGCTTCAATCAGGTTTATCGTTCCATTGCGCTTTTCTTAATGAATTAATCAAAAAAAGCGTCTTTATTGGGCTTCCATCTTAGCTTAGTTCAACGGCTGGCTAAAAATGTGATTATCTTATAACACGTGTGGAAATAGTATACTGAAAACCACTAATTCTGTTTTTATAAATAAATAAACCATCAAACGTGCTAAAGTATTACTAAATTATGCTTTTAGCACCGCATTATTACTACATCTGTTTTTTGAATTATAATATTATATGTATTGCAATAAAATTCAGTACTATAAAGTTAATCATACCAAATAAAATTCGGTACTAAAAGTAATTATTAAAGTAATTCCTAAAATAAATTTTAATAAACTTCAGTACTAAAAGTAATTTTTAATAAAACTCAGTACTATCAAGTAATCATAATAAGTAAAATTCGGCACTAATAGTAATTGATAAAATGCTTCCTAAAAATTGTTTGTATAATTCGGTAGGCATTACAAGTAATTTTAATAAAATTCAGTACTAAAATCAATTTTAATAATACCTAAAATTACTCTTTTAGTATCAAATGTTAATAAAACTGCATGTTTATAAAGTTGTATTCTGAAAAAAAAAAACATTTTAGTGCTACATTATTATTAAAATTGCATTTAGTATTAAAAACAATAATAAAGAAAACAAAAACGGGTCAAATATTGCCTCTGGAACAAACATTAGAAAAAAGGAACCAAACGCCCTCTGGCGGTTTTGACGTCACAAACGGTGCTCTGGTTAACGGCCTGTTATTTTTGTTGTATCTAACAAAAGTAACAAAGTCAATAACAACAAAAACACCACCGTCGACAATACTCAACAATGGCAACAACAGCTGTTCACCATTTTTTTATGGCATCCCGTTTCGACCCACTGAACCAGCCAATGGCATCGTTGCCATGCGTGACACGTGGCCCTTAGCCGCCATTTTTTTATTCTTTTCCCCCCATCAATGACGTCTCCATGAGCTATTTTCCGCTCTCGTAAACGCATGGAGAATGCATGAGTCAGCAGCTGGCTATGCACGTGCTCATGTAGTTCTGGTCACCTCAAGATCGTCAAGCAACATTATACTTGGCTATCTCAAGTAGTTTCCGACGTGTGATATCTCACAAAATAAAACAAGCGGTTGTTCCCCAAAAGCCAGAGTAAAAAACTTTGCAAAATGGACTAAAAATGACATCACGAAAGGATTCGTTCGCTCAAGTAAATAGTTTCTGAGATATTTCAATCTCAAAAGACTGCCAGTACTTATAAGAAGATGCTGTCGAGTTTATAAAGTTAAATTGTTAAATCCAATGAAACAGTCTAGTAATCTCGAGGGGAGAATCATCGATTAAGTGATTACAAGCTATAGACATGTACTTAACAGGCGATGACGCACATTGAGCTATAAAGGCAAAACCAAATTAAATATTTTGAAAAAGTCCAATATAAATTCCTCGTATACGATGTTTCAACATGCTGTAATGTAGATTAGTTTATTTGACAATTAAAACAAATAAAGCAAAGGTTAGTTGCACTGAAGTCAGATTAGTTTATCAGATCATTTACACGAAACGGTGTATCAATATAGAGTTTGAGCAAGCCAACGTTAACGAAACGATAACGATAACAAGAAACAGCGCTGGCGGCCCGAATTGGCATTGGAATGCCATGCTTCGCATAGGGTAGTCCTTAACATTCCGGGCCGCCAGCGCAGGTTCTCGTTATCGTTACCGTTATCATTTCGTTTACGTTGGCTGGCTCAAACTCTCTAATATACAGTTTCAGCATGCCAGCGACTTTATACTCACCTTATTTTTAATGTCGGGAAGGGAGAAGCCACGCATTAAACTACCCAATGAACTAACTAAACGTAATGGGTGCGCATGCGTGGTTCTTCCCTTCCCGCCATTAAAGCTAAGGTAAGTATAAAGACGTTGGCGTGCATGCTAAAACTGTCTAAACATCAAAAACTCATTTAACGTCACTAGAGAGTTTGAGCCATCCAACGTTAACGAAAGGATAACGATATCGAGAATGGCATTGGAATGCCATGCTTCGCATAGGGCAGTCCTTGGCATTCCGAGCCGCCAGCGCTGTTTCTCGTTATCGTTACCGTTATCGTTTCGTTAACATTAGAGAGTTTGAGCCAGTCAACGCTTTAACGTTAACCTTAACGTTAACGTGGGGAAGGGAGGAGCCACGGTCTTA
>JAUJYV010003392.1:0-10094 GCA_033995625.1 Ophyiulus pilosus | reverse complement strand
AAGGAATGGACCAATGGCCAAGTGTGGGTTCCTTTTTCTGGTACTTCATGCCCCATGTATGTTTTTTAGTTAAGTTTGAAGTTGTGCTAGAGACTGGACCTCATCCAGTCACTCGACATGTACTATCTTGCTGTATACTGATACACACTGTTTGAAGATAAAGAATCATCATGAAATAAGTGTTTGTTCTTCAATTATCTACTAAGTTTGCTTGCCTTACAAGCAAGCATTTTGTGGCCCTTGAATATCCAGCAGGAAATTCAAGCCATCATCCAAGGAGGGTAACCCTACACAGCAGTGGTGGAATTTTGCCCCAGTTTCTTCATCTATTGACTGAAAAATCCAGTTTTACATACCAACTAACTTTAAAAAGAAACACGGCTTTTGTACATTACTTTTAAGTCAGCAGTGATTTCCTGACCAATAACCAAACAGTTTGATGTATGAGTTTTGAGTTGATCCCCAATTTTCTCGGCGACGTTATCAGTCTGTATTGCGCATTCGTGGTAATAATGGGTATGGTAGTGAACAAAAAGGATTGCTCAAAATTAATTTTAAATACTAGCTGAATTGAAAATGAATTATTTTGAAAAGCCATTACTTTAATTGTGAATAATTACTATGCATAATGGAAAATACTTATGTAAAACGGCTTTCGTACATTACTTCTAAGCTAGCAGTGATTGCCTGCCTTATAGGGCAATTTTTAGGGTAAGCCTGGCAGGATTCATTTATAGAAGTCGGTAAATTTACCGTAATTTAAATGTTGAATTTTAAGTCGATTTCGAACGTTATTTATTAGATGACGTTATTATTCTGTAATAAACATTAGTGGTAATAACAAGTATGAAGATTAAGTACTGCTCGAAAATCCAAATTTTAAATTTTAGTCGGTATTTACTGACTAAATTTGAAATTAATTATTTCGAAATCACTATTACTTTAATTATGAATAACTACCATGCGTAAAATAATAAAGTAAAGGCGGCTTTCGTACATTACTTCTAAGCTAGCAGTGATTGCTTGCCTTCGGGGGCAAATTTTAGCGTAAATAATAGCCTGACGGGATTCATTTATAGATTACGGTAAATTTAACGCAATCCAAATGCTTTAACGCCATATTAGAGGATGGAGCGTTCATTCCTGATTCCTTATAGACGTTTTAAAAGCGATACAAGATGAGAGTCAGCTGGGGATTGAGCCCATCAACAAGCTCCTTATTAATATTTTAAAAATAGTTGAGTATATTGTTGGATAGATGGCGTTGAAGCACTGAAACACGAGTTGGTATAGGGAATTGTGTTGAAAACCGAAAAAAAATAACGGGAGAGTCTATTCGGTTGATGCTATATCCTCCACTTATTTTATTTATATTTAACTTTCTGTATTGTATTTTATAGGTAGTAAACCGTACGAAAGTAGTATTTGATTTGGTAGACGTCTATATAAGATGTCAGCTACAGTAGATTGTAGCTGATCGAGAGAAAGTGTTTATTTATTGCCATCACAAGTCATACCTTAAGTGCACAATTTTTTTTTCTCCCGCAAAATGTCTTTCTTCCCCAAAGATTTCTTAGTGATTTATAAACGACAGGTTTAGCCCACTCCAAAAATGTACCCCAGAAACATAGGCGCCTCCGATTATGACGTCACAGATAAGATGAGGGGGAGGGGAAAGGGTTGATGGTGGTGATGGTGGCGGTGAGAAAATGCTATTTAATGGATTAGATTTTTGTAAGCTTTTCCAAAAGAAAAGAAAAATCAATGGTGAACAGAATGGCATAAAAATGATTCTGGTGGGGCTTCAGTGCTCAAAAAATATTAAGTCTTTGTCTTTAGACCCACAGTATATAAAATGTTGACATTGAAAAAATAATTCAAGCGATTTGAAATCCATTGAAAACAGCGTTTTCATATAAAATAGAAAAACGAGCAGGTGACGAGTTGCAGTATGCTGCTTTAAAAGTAATCATCGTTTTTATTTTAGGTTGTTTTACCTCGATTCTATTTACCCATTGCAGGTTAGTATGAAAGAGGATACTTCATAAAATCGACTTTCTTTCCAGCCATTGTGATTGTAGTATTTTTAAATATAATGTTATCTCAAAATGCCCTGAATTCAATCCCCATCCGTTTCGATAAAGCTGACTATAAAAGCAAAGGTTTAAGCAACAAGCGTTTATATTTCCCTTGCATGCTTATGAATTTTCCATCGATTTTTCTAGATGCATTTGTAGTGATAGTTGTTCTTCTCAAAAGGATGCAAAAATAAAAGTGCAGTATACATGATTTCCTGCATAGTTAATACAAGTTGTTCTTTAAATTGCAAAGCAATTGTCAGAGCATTGCAATTTCAAAAAGTACAATAATTGAAACAGTTAATTGGATGGTTTCATCAGGCATTGTTAAATTTGTAACAAACATGCAAAGCAAGTTTTAAC
The DNA here is from genome assembly GCA_033995625.1 of Ophyiulus pilosus. Taxonomy (NCBI): domain Eukaryota; kingdom Metazoa; phylum Arthropoda; class Diplopoda; order Julida; family Julidae; genus Ophyiulus; species Ophyiulus pilosus. The sequence goes on along the minus strand of JAUJYV010003392.1, from coordinate 7,653 downwards.
AACAAAAAATAATTTACTAATTGCATTTGAAGTTAATAATAAACGAGTTAAAAGGTCTAATACCAGAGTATTGGTTTAACATTATCAATTCCTTAGAGGTTAAACCATATTATCCATTCAATAATATAACCCACGCTCTGCTCTATTTCTATATACACCCTCGCAACAACTGCAAAAGGTATGATAAACGCAAACAACATTAAGCATATTGAAAAGATTAATTGCTCTAGAAAAGTCTAGATTACTGTCCAAACAAGGAAACCTACTTTTTAAGTTCGTGTGTTTGCGCGCTAGATTAACAGAGCTAGCATAGACTCGTTGTTAATCAATGCACATTAATCTATTTGAACCCTATTTAAAGATACATTTTTGTTTTAAAATAAGTGATGGCAACATTGGAAAACTAATATAATGTACAACTGGGGAAACAGTCTTCCATTACGGAATATTTTTGAAAAATATAGGGTCGTATGTCTAAACCTGAAACAAAGAAGAGATAATAACGAGAGTATTGGATAAAATTAAGAGAAATTAGGGTAAAATACTCGATTGGAGATGTTTAGCAATACTGCCAGAACAATAATTGCAGAACCGTTTTTGACAATAGACATTAGAGAGTTTGAGCCAGCCAACGTTAACGAAACGATAACGATAACGATTAACAGCGCTGGCGGCCCGGAATGTCAAGGACTACCCTATGCCAAGCATGGCATTCGAATGCCATTCCGAGCCACCAGCACTGTTTCTCGTTATCGTTATCGTTATCGTTATCGTTTTGTTAACGTTGGCTGGCTCAAACTCTCTGATTCGAGCATGCCAACGTCTTTATACTTACAATAACGTTAATGGCGGGAAGGGAAGAAAAACGCATGCGCTCTCATTACGTTCATCTATTTCATTGGGTAGTTCAATGGGTGGTTCCTCCCTTCCCGCCAATAACGTTAAGGCAAGTATAAAGACGTTAACATGCTCAAATTGTCTAATATAAGATTATATATGATTCCATACATGTATGCATGCAATCTTAAAATACATTGTGCATTATTTATGAACAAGGAATATAGATATTTTGGTCACTCCATTAGTGTCCCTAATGACTTATTTCCCCACAAAGTATACATGAATTGGTTTGTCCTTATTCATCACGTGATCATGTCTTTCTACGAAGCCGTGTATACAGCGCCAGCATTAGGCGGAATTAACTCCCACATAATGGCAACATTTCCTAAAATATTCCTGCTATATACTGTATACAAGTATATTAAATAAGGTCATGAGTGGGACTAAGATCACAGTGAGGTACTCTAATTTAATCTATATTATATAAGGTACATATTGCTTTAAAATCCCCTCGTTTGGTTTAGAATATATATATATATATATATATATATATATTTGACGTGTTATTGAACGTGTGTGATATATTTTCTATGTTGGAGATTATTTATAAAATAACGATTATTGACTGTTGTGCCTTTTTGAATTTTAAATTTTAATCTACTGTAAATAAAAAATGTCAGTGAAGCTACAGATACTACAAGAATGTTTTTATGCTGAAACTTTATAGGAGGCTTAATAATAATGTTACACAAGGAATATTATGTCAAGATACATCTACTGTTGATAATAATGTATAATTTCATGTTACTAACTATTGTTATTTTAAAACTTTAATAAGGAGATTCTAAAGAAATGTTCTTCAAAGTTGGAGACAATACAACTGTATATTGATGGTGCCTTAGGGAAAGCTCAAATATAACGACACTGCACAAGTAATATCGTGCAAATGTATATGTACAAGTATTATTCTGAGTAGTTTTATTATTGTCTTTATGATGTATGAGAAGTTTTTATCTTCTAAAGCTAACGTGGAATTAAAAAATATATCCAGCCTAAAATATCAAACACATTGCATATCATTGACTAAAATTAACTATTCAAAAAATTATCCATCACATTGGTAATAGTTTTGAAAATAATGTTAACATTCTACGTAGAATGTTAATGGGTAAATTAGGTTGTAACGTAAATATGGGAATAATGAATGATATCTCAAAGTCCCTTAGGTGCAGCTATAACCCATCATTAATAACAAATATCTGGGAAACCAATTTTTACAACAAATGAAAGGCATAAAATTCCTTTTATTCTTATCATATTCTTTAATATGGACTAGTACACGTTTTGAAGTCTTTAGCACAGTGTTCTCCAATAGGTGTGCATTCAAAGGTCCTCGAATGTGCAGCAGAAGTTTAGGGAATAGTGTGATTTGACCAAAAAATGTTTGAAAATACTATAATGAATTCAGTCAGGTGTACCATAATTTTACACTAATTTTGTTCTATATTTCTTGAAATTTACCCCAAAATGTCATGATTTTCTGATGTACCGCAACAACATTTTACTAAGCAAATAAAACTTTTTATTTCACTGAAATGAGTTTTACCTGTGATATAAGCTTGGTACCTTGTATTCCAGTGCTGTATAACAACAGGTGTGCCGTGTTAAATTGTGTCCTACCATAGTGTGCGGCTGACTGACACTACTCCAGCAGAACACAAACGGAAGACAAACATTCATCGTTCCCAACTGAATACCTTTTCAATTGGAAACAACGCAAAACGAATCCATCCCTTAGGGGATAGTTTGTTGTGAGCTTCAAATTGTTGATGAACACTAATGAATCTAAACAGAAGCAACCATTTTTTTTAAACGAATTTTATTATATTTCATGAAATTTCCCCAAAACGTTACTGAAATAAGGTTTGCTTATGCTATCAATAGGGAGATTGAGCATGCCAACGTTTTAACGGTTACTACCGAATGAACTAACTGAACGTCATTTGCACTTATGACATTCAGTTAATTCATTGGGTAGTTCAGTCCGTATCTCCTCCCTTCCCGCCGTTAACGTTAAGGTTAACGTTAAGGCGTTGGCTGGCTCAAACTCTCTATTATTTGTCTCCCTCGTGCATCTATCCCTAGTGGGTCACTTTTGTTAGGTTAGAGCTGAATATATACAAGTTTTCCATCCTGGTGGCCATTTTTATATTTTCTTCGAACACGTTTACGCTCGAACAGATTTGTCCTTCTGTTCGTCATGTCCTTCGGCGCACGCGTGTTGACAAGTTCCGATATTAAAGCAGGCCTGCCATTGATATTCCAGAAGTGCTCGTAAATCCACAACGTCTAGCCCAAATTCCATTTTTTTTTGTTCCTTCAAAATTTTCTAAATCCTCGCAGCAAAAAGTGTTTGAATGTTCGACGCTCATGCGCCCATGAGCAGTATGGTGTACTGAATACTGGCATATTGTGTCGCGGGGCAGGCGCAGTACTGAAGTGCGTTGCATCATTGATCAGCTGCTAGCTGAGAGTAAAGTCGTCCGTGATTCGCGGCAGGAGTGTTCGCGTTCTTCAGTTTGCCTCGCCCGTCGTTGCTATCGCTTCAGCCGCCTTACGTTTCATGGGCCGTTACTCGCTGCCTGGGATGTTGCCCAGATTGGATACCCATAGGAGATAAAAACTCGTGTGCCATGCTATCCCAACGGGAAAATGGATAAAATGTTAAGTAAGTACTCGCTTGAGAAGCAAAACCATTAAGACGTTGACCGTCCTCATGCCCTAGCTCTTCTTCTCCCTCTTCCGATGTCGCGTCTTCTTTTTTTTAAATATTTTTTTATCCGTTTCTTGACTGCCGAATTACTAACCTCAATCGATTCGCCATCGTGTCCTTTTTGCGACGCTTTACATAAATCTATAGTGCATTTGTACATTTTTTTTTATTATCCCTCGAGATAAGTTATGCTTTATGGGAATTTGAAATTATGCAACGATTTTGAGATTTAAACCCGTTTTCCGCTTTGGACCTCTAAAAATGCCGGTTGCAATTTTTTTCGCTTTTAAAATGTGTTCGATTGGGAATTCTAGACGGAAATTGATGCATTTTGGGAGGGGAATATGGTACACGTTATCGAGAAAATATGAGATGCAATTTATAAATTAACATCGTCGGTAAATAATGTATCTAAGTTGGTTGTGGTGATAGCTTAACAGATTTTAACCCTAATTCGACTAGAAGAAAGGAAGCTAAAGGTGCAATATTTAAAATTGATATTTAAAAAAAAATTCACACAACTCAAATTATTCAAATTTAAAACGTTAGGGCAATATTAGATTTTTTAATGTACATAACACATCATTCTGAATGGTGGAGTATGTAAAAATAACGTATCAGTTGTATTCAGTTTTTTTAAAAATATTGTTAGAGATATATTTAAATATTGACTATGGTTTTTGTTTTAAAAAAATGCATGGTTTCCAAAGAATAACATCACATATATCAATTTATTTAAATTCATATATGGTATTTAATTTGGGCATTAAGCAATTACAATAAAATATGAACTAGAAAATATTCAGGATTTAATAAATTTGAGAAGAATTAATTGCTTAGTTTTATTAATTTTTTGCTCTTGATAGCCATGAAGACATGTTCGAATTTTGCTTTAAGTATGTAAATCATATAAAATAGAAAAAATCAAAGGTTTGATACAGGTTATATGATCATTTTAAAATTGCATGAACAATATTTCAAAAAAAGGATTTTCAGTTGAATTGTTTATTATATCATTAATCATATTTTAAGATAATGATATGCAGTATGTACAAACGTTGAAACTCATAATAGCATACAATGTAAATAGCATACTTTTCTGTTTTAGTTAGATATGAAACTTAATATACATGTTCTAAAGAATTCTAAATCTACATTTTAAGCAGCAAAAATTGATTGTGATTATTAAAGGATATCCACAAGTAGTTATTTTTTCCTTAACATGTACCAATTGCTCAAGATAGCTTACGATAAAACATTACGATAAAATACGTTAGATACATTACTATTGCTTTATTCAATATTATTTAAGGTTTTTCTCGATTTTAATCATGTGATCCAATCACATACACGATGCTGATAAGTTCGCGCCCTTTGACCTTTCCTAACAATTTGTAGTAGTGATCCAGGATTCATTTCATATCAATGTTGGGAGAAGAAAATGCGTGACAGGAGAGTTAAGAAGGGCTTATTGGAAATGCGATTTTACTCAATATAAATTTAAAAAAAAATATTATCCGAAAACATAAGTGAGACTCGCTCAAAAATTCATTTTACCGTCTAATAATTTCCAATGTTACATTATCATTTATATGGTTCTTTTGTTGGTTTAGAACTAAAACAATAAATGCTTCAAGGCTTATTTCATAAGCTGAGAAAGGACAAGCTTACTGTAATCTGACAATTGGTTAATGTTTTTTCAAACAATTAACAAACAGTTTGCAGTCTCTCTCTTTTCATTGCTATTATTGGAATGATAAAAGTAGTTTGCATATAGGTGGAGGGAGGAATAGAGGGCATATACGACTACATTAGTAAGTTTTGCATAAATTTGCATTTTACTGTATATGCAAACTTAAACATCATTGGTAGACGAAAGTCAATATTTCAAGCAACTAACTCCAGAATAGGTTTTGACATTTGTGTAAAATTGAGTGCAAATTTATCAGCATAACACGGAAAGCAAAATTATTTATTTAATACTTTATTTGTCGGAATTGTCGGAGGTTATTTTTCTTTATAAATTTCATTCTCAGAGGTTTGCGGTATATATTTATAGTGCACTCAAATATATTATGATTATCTGATAAATAAATATAATGTCACAGTACTTTAAAGGCTTTCAAATTATGTTCACATTTCAAATTAATATTTTTGATAATTATTCAGATGATTATTTAGAATTATTCAGAATGATCAAACCTGAAGTAGCAATTTCTTAAATGGAAACTACAAACTCAGGTTCGAACCTAACGTTTGCTTTAAACAGACTTTACTGTACAATTGGAGGTCCATTTGGAACTTTACTTTACAAATTCAAGCCATGTTTTTATATAAAATGTATTAATTTAAATCAAATATGTGTACTTAGGAGACCTTGATAATAGTTTAGACCGCATATAATGGCACAATCAAAAGCACATATTTTATTGAATAACAAGTCTTCATATAAAGAAACTTTTTTTTAAATCATCAATTGCTAACTGTTTTTAAGAGCATTCGATTCTATGACCTACATTCACACCAAAATCAACACCAATTTTCTTATATTTTATGCTTAATGTTTCAGTTTCAATCGTGTTGCTTTTTAACAAGCTTAGCCTTTTAAATAAGTCTTCCCGCTGAAGAAGTTCTTAACCTACCGGTCCCATCAAAGACTTCTTAACAGAGTTCTATATACTGAATTTTCCCTACTACTCTATAAATTAGAGCATTAGCTACAGATGAGGGCACTATCGTGTACTATTAGAGAGTTTGAGCCAAACAACATTAGTAGTTCAAATAAATGTTACCAAAGAACTAACGGAACGTTAGGTCATGAGCATATTTCAAAAGATTTTATGCAAATTCGTTTTTAGTTCATATCAATGCTCTTCCCTTCCCGAAAATTCCTTTTAATGAAGTATAAAGGTCGTATGCTAACGTTGGCTGGCTCAAACTCTCTTTCTTGCTTAATGTTTTCCGAAATCGTGCATCAAATTTTAAATTTTAAATTTTGACATTAGACAGTTTTCGCAGTAACGTTTCTTAATAACTGTATTAATTAATATACATGATCTATAGGGAGATTGAGCATGCCAACGTCTTAACGTTAACCTTAACGTTAGCGGCGGGACGGGAAGAACCACGCATGCGCACCCATTACGTTTATTTGGTTCATTGTGTAGTTCAATGCGTGGCTCCTCCCTTCCCTCTGCTAACGTTAAGTAAGTATAAAGACGTTGGTAACATTTGGACAGCCTTTGATAACTTTTTATTTTCCATTTACAATGTTCATAATATTTAATCTAGAAATTTGGGTAAAATATATTGTAGTAGCATCTCATAGTTATGAATTGGCATGGATACATCCACTTTAAAAAGAAGCCCACAAATATCTAAGATTTGTAAGATTTCTTTTAAAATGGTACAACATCGAAAGTCTACAGGTGAAAATTTTTTTACCATCCTGCTTGAGAAACCGTAAAACGGGTGTTTTCATAACGATTGTGTGATTGTGTAAAGGACTAGAAGTTACGTTTTAATTCAATGAAGAAATCTACATTTTTATTAAAATCAAACCATAACCAAATGCGTTTGAAAAAGTAATTAAACTCTCAAGTTGCAAGATTGACATGCAGTGGATTAATAATGCGGCAAATTCCTAATGAAATTATTAAAATCAGCCACCTGGAATTCTTAAAGGCACTTTGAAATGCATTGAATGCTATAGGAAATTGTTGAATTAAGCTACCTACCTCCAAGGGATTAATTAAAACGGAATTGAAGGCGCTTAAGGGTGAAAAGTGTTATAAGCTGGTGAGTACTACTGTATGAAGCTCTCAGGAAAACTGAAAGAGGAAGTCCATTTAGCTCATGATGAGAATTCTATGCAATTTTATTTCCTTTTGAAAAATCCAGTAGTTTGCAAATTAGAAATTGAGCGAAACCTCAAACGTAAATTTACAAATGTCAGCATTTGATCATACAGTGGAACCTCGCTTAACGAGCACCTCGCATAACGAGTGATTCGCATAACGAGCAATATAAATTTTTAAAAA